>ML856212.1:27894-51249 GCA_009831015.1 Picea engelmannii | reverse complement strand
TTATTCCTAGTTCTGTTGATGTTTGGACAACATCGGGAAGACATTCTCTTAGAATAATAATTAATAATATGATTATTGATTATTAAATATCATATATAAGAAAGTAAGTGATAATGATAAATAGTTATTGATTATTCAAGGGATGCATCTTTTCATGGATGGTCACCATGTGTTCCCTATATATGGAACACTCATCATTGTAGTAATATATCGATCATATCTCATATGAAGAAAAAAAACATGATATCAGAGCAGGACTAAGCTTGACTCCCCCATGGGTGGGCCAAGGAAAATGAGAGATAGTTGGTGTTCATTGGATGACCATAACCATTCAATACATTTCTCCAGATTCAGTGCATGATTCTACGATTTTGATTGCATGAATCTTTGACAACGTTGTAGGAATAACTCAAGGAATTGCCACGTGCGAACCCTACACTAGAGGTCCATTGGTTTCATTTTTTCAATGAATTAACAACATAAGACAGTGAAATCTGTCCAAAATTATTGGTTCAAATACAAATGCTTTGTTGGAGGATCATAGCCAGGAGGAGACCAAGATTTGTGAAAGTGAAATTCCCATTGGTAAGAATCAAGCTTCATCAGTGACTACATGTTGTTGGACTGAAAGTTTGGTTTTTTAGATGGTCCCTTTCCATGAATGGCGATGGTAGATCCCATCGATGGAATTTTTACATTGTTAATTGCACACTGCTTACAATACACGTTATGGAAAATGTATCAATGCCACTAGTCCATGGATTCCCATGCACACTGCTTATTTGGACTGAGCGTGGGATCGACCTAGAGATCCCCATGATGATGCAGGCCTACGATGGATTCAAGAAAGCAATGGGTTTCAGGATTTATCTCTTCTTTGAAGTCGAGGATATCATAAGACGAGAGTTGCCTTAAGATGTCCTGGAATTTTGTAGTCTACCAGGGCTTGTGATTTGGTATAACGAAGACCAATTGGCCTTTAATATGGTAGGAGGTTATTAAAAAAATAAGAGAGAGACTATTACATCCGTGAAGTCATGGAATAGGTTTCCCGTGTAGCCTCATGTGGAGAACACCATCGTTGGGACGAAATGGATCACTTGGAACCACAGGGCATGTGTGGGATCGATTCTTTCCAATGATAGTTCATCCAATGAAGTTATTGTGTGATTCTCCCATTTGCATGTATATGGTTTGATTTTCAATTTCTCTCCCTTCTATTGTCCCGATCCATGGGTTTCAAAGATGAGGAACATGGTGGAAGAGGTCGGCTAAGTTCTGTTATCTCCTTTCATGATGCATATGTCTATTCAGTAGGAGGATGTGTCGCAAACTAAGTCAATGATTAGATTTCCATAATTTGATTGGGCCTTGATTCATTAGTGAGCTTGAAGAAGCATTAAGTTGTCCACCAGGGTTATGCTTTCGTTGTGGTTTGCAACACCCAATGGCATGAGTCTCAAAGTCAATGGGGATGTATAATGGTTGGACAAGTGGATGCATGAGCTCGACACCAATGAGATACAATGACAAGTTTCTCTTTGTATCCTACATATTAAATTTTGCATATTTTTGTCATTATCCCTATAGCTCTACATTCTTGTTTGAGTTGTGTAAGCAGTGAATCAACCTTCTCAAGCGTGCAAGTTTGGTTTGCAATGATCATAAAATACATGTGATTTCATGGTTGAAAGATACATAGGATCGGAAGAATGAATATAAGATGTGTATGTACTATAGTTTAGAGGTTACAACACATCGAATTGCAACTGATTTCAACAAGGTAAAAAAGGTTCTCCCATAATGAGGGACCCTCAATATGTCTTAGACACATGTTCCACGACGGAACCATGAGATGTCTAGTATGGACACAGTTCATGAGTGAATCTCAAGGTTGGACACCTCAAGATGTTTGGGTTTCTAGTATACATTCATGTACCCAAGGACAAAAGAACCAAGCTAGACCCTTCAGGAAGAAAGGGTACATTTGTGGGGTACAATGAGTCTTTGAAGTCATACTGGATCTACATCCCTAGTTAGAGACAGATTGAGGTGAGCGGAGATGTTACCTTTGAGGAGGAGGTATCCTTCAGGAGATCTAGAGGATCTCACATGGAGATTGATAGTGAGAGACAAGAAGAGATGGTGCCTTCTCCCCCTCACCCTCAAGCAATTCAGAGGTAGACAGTTGATCCTATTGATCCAATTGATCTCATTGATCCTATACCTCCATTTGATGTTCTCAAATACATTGTATTAGGTCTGAAGAGACTTGCATGGGATCGTCAGAATATACAGGAGGAAGAAGGACATGCAACTCTCCTCATGGTACCTTCCAAGAGAGCAAGAGACCTCAGATATATTCGTGCTATGTCGCAGCTTTGAGCCACATCATTGATTATGAGATTTCCTATTATGAGGAAGCATTTAGTCATCCGTTATGGAGAGATTCCATGATGGAGGAGTATTAGTCCATCATGAACAATGATGTGTGGGATATTGTTATGAGACCTTAGGGGAAGTTTGCAATGACTTCCAAATGGATCTACAAGATCAAACACATAGTTGACGATAGCATCGAGAGGCACAAAATGAGATTTGTTTCTAGAGGATTCTCTCAGGTGGAGGGAATAGATTATGAGGAGACATTTTCTCCTATTGCTCGATACACTTCTATCCAGATGATTATTTCCCCTGCAACATCCATGGGTTGGAGAGTACATCAAATGGATGTAAAGACAACCTTTCTGAATGGAGAGATTGAGGAAGAAGTATACATCGAGCAGCCATATGGTTTCATGATACATGAGAAGGAATCTCATGTGTGTAGGTTGAAGAAGGCCTTGTATGGACTCAAGCAACCACCTTGAGCTTGGTATGCGAGGATTGATGGACACGTGATGATTTTTGGGCTTCAACAAAAGTGTTATCGATCCCAACTTGTACTAAAATACTGTTAATGGTGAATCTCTTATTTTGGTCCTCTACATTGATGATTTATTCCTTAGTGATACAGAGAGCCTTATTGTTGAATGCAAGTATGTGTTGGCCTCTAAGTTTCAGATGAAGGACCTTGGTATGATGCACTACTTCTTGGGACTAGAGGTGTGGCAAAGAACTGATGAGATGTTCAGGGGAAGTACACAGTTGAGATATTGAAGAAGTTTGGGATGCTGAACTTGAATCCCATAGATACATCAATGGTGACGAATCCAAAGAAACTAAGTGTGTCTTCTTCCGATTCTGAGGAAATTGATCTGACTTTGTACAAACAACTGATTAGATAATTGATGTATCTGGTTAACACCAGACCAAATATTTGTTATGCATTGAGTGCACTTAGCCAGTTTATGAGTCAGACAAGATAGACACACTAGATTGTTGCAAAGCATGTGTTGAGATACCTGTGAGGCACAATTGGAGATGGTTTGAGATATACTTCCATTATTGATATGATATGGCAGGAATATATTGACTCTGATTGGGCAGGGATCGCAGTGGATAGAAATATCACCTTCGGGTGTTTCTTCACTTTGGGATCTTCCATGGTTTCCTGATGTAGCAGGAAACCGACTTTTGTGGCTTTGAGAACAACAAAAGAAGATTACATTGCATTAAGTATGTCAGTACATGAAGTAGTGTAGCTTTGCAAGATCCTTGTAGATTTATCTGAACATGTGATGGATTCCACCATTATTCATTATGGTAACCAAAGTTATGTGAAGATCTCAGATAATCCAATGTTTCATGAAAAATCAAACCACATTGAGATCAAGTAACATTACATCTGAGACATGGTGCAGAGGAAAGAAGTATTGGTGTTTTACCTTCCAACAGATGAGCAGATTGTTGATATTCTTACCAAACCAGGATGAAGTTCAAGTACTTCCGTGACAAACTTGGCGTGATAGATAATTCCTCCCTCATTGAGAGGGAGTGTTGTTGTTTGCATCTTCCTAATACATTCTCCAGATCGTAATCCTATGTGACTGAGTTGAGTTGAATGTCATGACACTTATCCGAGAATGGATAAGTGGGACACTTATCTGAGAAGGGATAAGTTTGTTTGGGCTTATAGCCCAATGTCACTTATGGAGAACACATGAGGACATGTCAAGGGAGTACACCCTTGACATCACACACTATGGGAGTTGACCCTAGTGTTTATGGAGGGTGTAGCCTCTATAAGTGCACACGGGAGTGCCATGTGTGACAAACTTTCTCCAAATCATACTCCTCTATGAATTGAGTTGAGTTGATTTGTGAGGACACTTATTCGAGAAGGGATAAGTGGGACACTTATTTTATAAGGGATAAGTGCATTTGGGATTATATCCCAACATCCCATGTGGAGAGCACATGAGGATGTGTCAAGGGATTTGACCCTTGACGTCACACATTATGGGGAGTTGACCCTAAGTGTTCCTATAGAGAGTAGCATCTAGAATTCCACATGGGAGTGCCATGCATGACATACCTTTTGCTACTATGGTGGTTGTGTACCACTGGCAGAGACTGTGTGTCTATGGACAGTAGTTGTGTACTACTATGGAAAAATTCCTCCCTGGCTAAGAGGGAGTGTTGATGTTTCAACATCAAGCAGAACTTCTCCTAGATTGGGATGCAGACCAAGGGAGATAGGATACATTTATCATAAAGGTGAACTTGTGGTAAATGGTCCCAGACATAGTCCTTCCTTGATCATGACAAGGAATAATATGGACTCAAGGTGCTTGAAGTTTTTTTTCCACGTGTCAGTTGGCATCAAGATGGCATTCACTCACATGTGTGTACTTGTGGTGAAAGATCCTAGTGTGCTCTTTGTCCTAGTCATAGTGATTTGACAAGGAATGATAAAGACTCAAGATTCTATATGCTATTACATGCAGACCCAGAGTGATCCT
Source organism: Picea engelmannii (assembly GCA_009831015.1). Lineage (NCBI taxonomy): Eukaryota > Viridiplantae > Streptophyta > Pinopsida > Pinales > Pinaceae > Picea > Picea engelmannii. The sequence goes on along the minus strand of ML856212.1, from coordinate 46,345 downwards.
GATCTCAGAGAGATACAATTGACTCAAAAGGGAGAGTCACATAAGGATTTTCTCCTCGGTTCAGGTGGGAGAGAGACATATCCCAAGACTGACAGACAAGTGTCATGAGTCTAGGGTGAAGTTTGTATACTTCAAAGACAAGCTTAGCATGATGCAAAATGTCTCCCTCGTTGAGAGGGAGCGTTGATGTTTGGACAACATCGGGAAGACATTCTCTTAGAATAATAATTAATAATATGATTATTGATTATTAAATATCATATATAATAAATTAAATGATAATAATAAATAGTTATTGATTATTCAAGGGACGCATCCTTTCATGGATGGTCACTATATGTTCCCTATATATGGAACACTCATCATTGTAATAATATATTGATCATATCTCATATGAAGAAAAACAACAAGTTCAACATAAAGAATTGCAGACATAACTCTCTTGTAATGTACCCATTAGTTAAATCGCCAAATATGACTAAATATTGAGATTTATTCTTTTTCCATTTTTTCCCACGTTATTGAATTAGAGCAATGCAGTGGATTCTAGAAATCATCCATTTCAATAATATTGGATCCACCTTAATGAATAAAGTGTAATCTTTCATATTATATCATCCAGTATTGTTTTTCCATGAAATGAGTTTATGTCCAAACAACTTTATAACACTAGTACAAAATCAAAATTTGGAATACTTTATGTGAGCGAGTTTTCATGGCACTTAACTAGATATGCCATAAGAAATCAAAGGTCAATATTACTCCTTGCACTACTGTCCATATATTGTCAGTTTTGTATTACTAGTGACATTTCTGCAAACTTCATTCTCACATTTAAATTCAATAATGTGCAGGTTTAAAAGAAATACTCTAATTGTTTTGTTAACACATTCAACTCCTACTATCTTTACATAAACTATCTAAAGAGGCAAACACAAATATGTCAAACAACAACATTAGAAATTTAAATTAAATGCAAAGAGATGACAAAGGGAGAAAGTACATGAATAAACCAAGGAAATAGCTGCAAAGCAACTAGTCCCCTCCTAAAACTAATTACAATGTACAGAGTGGAGTTTCTTACCTACATTTATATAGTTTTAATGAAATTTTTATGAAATTCTTCATTACCATCACAGTGATGCAAAAGATTCAAATTCAGATCTTAATGGCAAACACCTTGGTGTACCAACCACCTAAAATTGCAGAGTCCCCTTTTAAAAGTTCAGAATTTTTCAGAATTATTGTATGTAATGTAAGATGCTAATAACCATCCGGTGACAAATAGGATTCTGAGGAACATAGTTGAAAGTCAATAGCACGTTTTTTTTTAATGTGGTTATTTGCCAAGAATAGCACATGTTTTTTATGTGGTTATTTGCTAAGCATAGCACGCGTTTCTTCAATGTTATTATTTGTGTTTCTTAAATTATACCATATGGACAGTCAACCTGTCTTATAATAAAAAAACCTTACTCTCTCCAAACAAGATTAGTGTTGTAATCCTTCATTAGTTTAACTTTCACAACTATTTTAACATATAGTTGGGCGGCCGAAGCTAAACGGGTTTTGTCTCTTTAACTACTCACAAATATCGATATCTTATTTTAAAACTAAAAAAGATGTTTTTAAAAATAATATGATTATTAAATTTCAACATAACAATGAACACATGCCATTATTTGATATGCTCTTTTATGTATATGTGTTTTTCTTCAATTACAGAAGATGGATCTTTAATTTTCTACTTTCTCCTCAATTAAATAAAAGATTGATGAGTAACAAAGAAATTTTGATTAATTTCCTTGCCACTGTAAGGCAAAGAAAAATGAAATTGTTTTGCGTTGATTTTTTTGTGGGGTATTAATCTAGTGATTTAATGGCATTATATTTTTAGTTGAAAATAACTTCCACCATCATATTGCAAAACCGCTCTGTAATTTTGTGATTTCAAATCGATGGTAGCAATCATCGCAGTCCTCGTCTTTTATACCACCCTCAGATTACCACAACCCACCCTAATCCTATGCATTGATGCCCTTGTATTGTGCATATCCCTCCTACTATTTCCATAGTCAGTCTCATCTGGTGCATGCTGAACTTTTCCTATTGTAATGGTTGGTCTCGTCCTATGCACATCCCTCCTCCTCTTGTCACAGTTGGACTCATCCTATGCATGACCTTCCTCATATTGCCATGGTTAGAAGATCACAAAATCATCACAATGATAAAATGTGGTCGGGCCACCTACTGAGCAACCTATAAAAATAACATGCACCAAATCAATGAATCTTGAATTCTGCAGTCTCCGAATAAAAAAAATGAACTGATTCCTGAACATAATAAATGTTATCTGGTAAAAATAGTGAAAAATAGTGAAACCCAATATTAGCCCAAGTGAAAAATAATTACATTTAAATTTTATAATGCTTCCATCCTCCCACCTGCCAAGGTTTCGAATCACCTGCTTATCCACATCCAACAACAATGTGATCTTGATATTTTCAAATCCCATCGGATTTAAACACATCCGGCTAATCTTTTTGCGAATAATAAATTTTGATTTTTCAAAATTATGATAATTTGAATACTAAACCTCATGAAATTTTAGGGTCAAAGTTTAAATAAAACTTTAAATTTCAACCAAGTACCATTTATTTTCATCCTTTTATATAGGAATGTGTTAACATACCTCATATACAAAGTATAAGCAACATGATGGACAAGCTCCAGATTTTAGTGAGTCGTTGTAAGCTCCATCTTCTCTCTTTATCATTGATGTAAAATATGTGACAATCAAAAGTAACTAAATCAAGTTAGAAAAGTTACATCAGAATGACATATCCACTTGCTCACTGTAACATAACAATTTGCCATATAAGTTTCTTCGTTCCTCTAAGGAAAATTCTCAAACATATATAATAATAATTATTATCGTTATTTCAAAATTGGAAACATATTACATTCTTGGATTCAAAAAGATACATAAGATTATGCCAATAGCACGACATTCCACTTCAAGTGTTGTTCGCCATAGATGGTGGACATCTCGATGTGTGAATTCATGGTTTTTTTTGTAAGGGTTAAAATATATAGAATGTATATTAATCAATGGACTAAATTGACGATACAAGATCATGTACACAAGCATCTCAATAAAACAAATCAGAAATGACCAGAAAGAAAGGCCTACATTACTATTACAACTTATATAGAGTGCATGTGATTATTCTCTGATTATGACATTTTATCTCACTTCCAAGAATAACAACACGTTGTCTTCACCAAAGGACACATTATCCTTAAACTTTGACACGTTGTTATCACTTGCATGAACCAACTTTGTCAAATGGTGTTGGTTCAAGAGACTACTTGTAGGAGTTTTTATTAATGTTTTATTCGATATAAGAGCATTTCTAATTTAATGCAGAAGTTAGGAAGATATGGTACTCGAGTTGTTACTTGGAAATTTATGAGCCAGGTTGATAACACCACAACATCCTTGCCACTATTTGCCAAGTAAATATGCAAAAAGAATGGGAAATGAGATCTTTGAGTCTAGGTGGAGAATGTATTTGGATTAGTCTATTGATAGTTGATAGTTGGAGTAATAAAATTTCCAACGAGTTTGATTTTTATAAACAGTACACACAACCTGCTAAAAAATACCCAAGTTGTCAATATCAGACATCAAGCATTGTAGGCAATGAGGAGAACTCTCCCATGGCTTCGGTCGCTTCCTTTCATCCATAGAAGTTGCCCATGCATGTACATAACATTGAGAGAGAGTCGAGAGAGAGCTTATAGGGAGTTGACAAAGAAGCCAGGTATTCCAAGACCTATCAGCCAAGACCTTTTGTCAAGAATCGTAGTCGATAATGGCAAGGATGTCATGAATAGAGATACAAAAAGAAAGGAAGGCAAGGATACATAGTAGATAATGGAAAGGACGTCAGGAATAGAGCTACAAAAAGAAAGGAAGGTTAGGATAGTAGAGTGTGCTTGGCTTTGGATAGGCATGGCATTTCAAACCCAACAATACAAGAAAATCCAAGTCCAGGAAAAATAGACATGAGGGGAGCTTAGTAAATGATAACCTAACATTAAATGTAACTCTATTTTTTTGTTTCTTCTCTTTAGACCGGACCAATGCTACCTTATATTACCGAAAAAGTGAAACTCTTTAAACAAGTGTATTCATCTACCAAAATCCACTCTTCCTAACTGACCTTCATTTGAACTAGATTAAGAAAATAAGCTAACCACAAATATCTTGGCACGGAAGATCTATGGAATTGACAGTTGGTCATTTGTTCATTAGGTTCAAATCCTATTCATCACATGTGGGTCACATCTTCAAAGTTGCTCAACTACACACACAGATAACCCATACAGGGAATACACACAGATGTATACATATATATATATATATATATATATATATCTACACACACACACACACACACACACACACACACACACATTCTTTCAAACTTTCTCTACCATGGTGCAGGAAGTCCAACCAATAAAGTAAGTTACCCCCTAAACTCGCCAAGTTCCTACTTTGCTAGCTACTTGCATCACCTTCTTTGCTAGGTAGTTTCACAAGTTTATTCTCATGAGAGAGAAAACCCCATTGTTTGCTATTTCATTCATTTGTGTAATTTCATTCATATCCAGTCTGGATAGTATACAAATAACAAGTAAAGATGAACAATTTGTTTGAAATATTCACAGATAAATAAGGGGAAAATATACAAAGAACAGGTAAAGATGAACAATTTGTTTGAAATATTCACATAGAAATAAGGAGAAAAGCAAGGTGGAGACTAAATTTTAATATACGCTTCACTACCCAAATATTCCATTACATCCACCAGGATTTTGCACAAAAAACATTTAGATGCTAAATAAAAGAAATGACAATTTTACCTTTGAATGTGAGCGTGATCCATGCCTACCCATGCCACAACCTCGACAAATTGAAATATGCAGAAGTTTAACTGTAGGATTAACAACCTATGGCCTATAAGTAATTATAATCTCTATTGGGCCATCTCATCCCAACTGTAACATCCCACTCCGACGCACTGAGAAAACTTATTTTTGGGGACACTTGCTCACAAGTGATCTGGACTTTTATGATGTTAAAACATTTATCCTTGATTATGATGCGTTATGATAGATGACATGATTTTTTACTGCTTTGACGTTGACAGGTGATTTTGACTCAGTTTTATTGAGTGTGCAGGGTTTTGGACCTTGAGGATGCAAAGGCATCGGTGGAAACCCCTTGGACTTCGAATTGAGTCAGGGAGTGTGCTATTTGGGTTGATTTATTTACTATGATATTTCATTGATTTGATGATATGATGTTGACATGTTCTGACACGATTGTTGATGATGCAGGTTGATGATAGCTTGTTGACCAGACTCACATATGGAGTAAAGGGGCCACACACGATTTCTAGAGAGGTTGAGGGAGAGGTGTGGACAACAGCCCTGCCACAGCCTACTAGCACTCCCGCCGTGGCTTGAACTGTAGGTTAACGATTACCTAGTTCGAGAGGATCCACGATGCCATGAGGGCAGACTGTGACAGTCGCTCACGATGATTCTAAGGGGCACGCAATAAGGCGGGGGCCTTATTCCTTAGAGACCTTAGTCTCCCACAAGTTCACCTGGAGGAGTGTTGACTCCAGGGGTTATAGATGTCTACCAATCAGTCAAGTTGGCGAGTGGCACCCTTGGAGCATGTGGTGCATCCTGAAGGGCACGTCGTGCAAAATAACCACAAGAGGCGAATGGAACCCTTGGAGCACGTGGTGCATCCTGAAGGGCACGCCACGCAAAGGAAATGAATGAGGCGAGTGGCACCCTTGGAGCATGTGGTGCATCCTGAAGGGCACGTTGCATTGATGTTGATAAAGGAAATGAACCTAAATGGCCCTAAGACTTTAACACCTTAAGAAATCCTTAAACAACTTCCCTAACCAAGTGTCGCCCAGTTCAGAATCTAAGTCCTAAGTCTAAAACTTTTTAGGGTAAAATTTTAGTCTAACCTTAAGAAAAAGGACCCTGGAATAAAAATAACAATTTAAACAAAAACCCACTTAGGTAATAGTTGGGTATTCATAAAATTCTTGGGGTAAATGAAGAGAGTAAGGAGTTAATTAAACTAAGGGATTTAAAAAATTTGCAAAGAAGAAATTAATTCCTAACTTGTGAAAAAACAAAAGATATTAAATAAATAATCAATGAAAAGATTAAATAGCGCATTTACCTTTTTGGTTTTAAAAAAGAAGGGAATAATAAAAATAGGGAAACTAAGTAATAAAGGAAACATAGTAAAGAAAAGAAGGGGACATAGGGTAAAAAGCAAAATCAACATAGTAAGGAATCTGCAATTAAGAACTTCCTAAAATGAACTAAATTTAGCAACTTCATTTTAGGGAAATTTACTAAAAGCATCTAAGGGGATCTAGGAACACCTAGGAGTAAATTGAGGAGCGATTCTAGGTGGGTGAGGGAAATGAGGAATTTAATAAATTAAAGAAAATAATTACTTGAGGAAAGAGGGGGATGGACGACACTTGTGCGATGGAGAATATTCATAATATTTTATTGAAACTTAATTTAAAATGTGAATTAGGAAAGTAGTTGGGTCTCAAAAATCTATAAAAGAAAAGGGAGATGAGGAAGAAAGGGATTGGCTGTTAGCGTAACGTTACGCTGCCGAATTGTGACTTGAATGATTGCTTGTGAGGAGTTGGGATTTTCTCAGCTTGGATTGGAGTGGTAGCTCAGCCTTGCGAGGCGAGCTGGGAAGCTAGACGTTCCATCTGGAAAGTGTGTGGCCCCTTTGCGGCTCGGGGGGCTAAGGGGGAAGCAGAGTACCCCTAGCGATTGGCTGGGAGGTACCGGTGAGGTCTCGACGGTCGGCGAGCAGGAGCGGCCCAGAGCGCGTGGACGACACACAGAGCGAGCGATAAGGCAAAGGTACATTGAATAGTTGGTATCCTTTCCATTCTTATTGGTGACGTATCTTTAAGTTCAGTGAGATGTGTAAGGTATAAAAAGTGTTTCAATTATTTAAGTAATATTTGTTCAATCTTACAATTTCTTATATTGTAATTCACATTTTTATCTCGGTTGAATTAGTCTCCCTTTATATGAATGTGAAATCATCATTTTTAGGTAGCATTATACAATTTATATTACATAATGCAAAAACAAGATTATAAGTTGTAGGCAAATCAAGACTTGAACCATTTACAACTTACTAGTGACCTCTTCTTCTGCAGTGGAAAGCTCTACAACCAAGATTTAGGCCCCTTTCCTTGTTTAAAGAGTTTGCGTTCTCCTTGTTTTAAATATATTTATATTATCCCAATTTTTACTAGTATGTTTTACCGCTGTCGTTTGAAAATAGATAAAGGGTAAGGGTCATTTCTGCAGCTTGTAAATTGTAATGGTCGCACCATTTCTTTTCCACAAAGACTGTAAACTTCATTCTCAGAACTTTCTCATCGCCGGTGTGGCGGGATTCATAGCTTCTCTTGTAGAGTATAGGATGGTCTGAAGTTACCCTCAGTATAAGATTGTTGTCCGTGTTAAGATGGAATTTTTCTCCGATTTAAGAATCTATGTTGATAGCGAAAATGGCTGTGACAAAAATGAAAAAAAAAACTAGAAATGGAAACAGAAGGTCTTTGTAGACAACGAACATGGTTCAAACCCCGTGCTGTGACAAAAACAAGCCCTTGGATTTCATAAGAAGATCAGAAGCTTATTATATACGTTAAGGAAGAGCTGTCGAATGAGGTGGACGAATTATTCAGTGGCATGCAATGGAAACAGGTAATGCATTTATAATGTTGTTGGTTATTTAGTTCGAAGTGTAGTATTTTAAACCTTCTTGACACGAGCATTTAAATTGCAGCACAACCCACGTTGAATTTTGTTTCTGAACAACCTCGAGATCACGAAGAAAATATCTATGGAACTCATGTGTGTTGGTGGCTTGTAAATCCTTCAGCCGTATTTTCCTTCTTCAGTTGAATCTACCAAGGACACTAAATCGTTTCCTGGCATAGTATTCCTCAAGTCTTCCTCACGTTCGCCCCAGCGAGATTCCCATGGAGAGTCTCCTTGCTGGGTGCCATCCAAACCTTACTGGCCTTCTGTTGAAAAATATTCCTTACCTATGAATGCGCCCGTACCAAAACTCTGTTAATACCTTGGATACCTGAGCAACGTCCACCCTTGACTTGCGTGCTCAGACTGTTGGTTGTACCTTAAATTTTAATGGGGAAAATATCGTATGGAGGACCCGCGATCTTTGTCGAGACTTGTCAATTCTGGCAACTGCTGTTTTACCTCCCTTACCCAGGAAAACACGATTTGATGCTAGATGTTTACATGTAAATTTCTTGATATATCCGGCATTAATTTTTACCTCTGCGCATTGATTTTACTGGCGCTGTAATTTCTAGCAGAGCTGGTTGGGCCATGGGTTCGCTTGTTATAGGACGGGTAGTAGAATTAAAATCGTTGCAGTAATGAGGTTGTAGCAACTTTCTAAATGGTTTAAGGTGTAAGTATTTTCTACCGTCATTACAGGTCGAAATTTAAGGGAATGATTATTGCAACTTAAAATGAATCATAGCCTTAGTGTTGGATCGCATGACTGGAATTTTAATAATATTTTTTATTGCATGGCGAATTTATTTCCTTACCCTGTTCTGTCAGCGAATCTTTTAATCTTCCTGTCAACGAATTTACCTTGTTTTTATCACATTTTATTTATTGCCTGGCGAACTTATTTCCTTCCCCTATCCTGGCGAATTTATGGATAATTCCTGGCATCTATCGATATACAAATATTGTATTAGTTCTAGTTTTCTATTTAACATCGGAAATTATTAAATCAACTCTTCAATGAATAGATATGTTTCTGAAATTGGTGTTTTGATGATATAATCTGGTATATTTGTGGGTCCAAGCATTGTTCCTGTATTTTTACATTGTTGTAGTAATTTGAAAGGGGTAACTTCATGGTAATAGGTTGTTCTAAATTATAGGGGTAAGGTTATTGCCTTTCTAGAATAAATGAATTTTAGGGTTAGATAATATTGGTGAGGTAATGCGTTGACCTTCCCATCATATTGTATATGTATATATTACATTTGATTAAGTAGTTTAGTGAACCATCCATCTATTTGGTGGTTGAGTCAACATCATGTAGTAATCCCTATTTGGGGCACTACTTTACTTGAAATTGTGTACAACTTATAAATTGTTTATACCCTTGATCATTCAATGAAAATAGATATGTTGATAAGTTAATGAGTGAATGGTAAAATTTGGGATCTTCAATTATTTTACATGAAGTAAATATTTCCATAGTGTGGCACTGTCATATTCAATTATTTGCTTATACGTGAATAGAAAGAAAGATTCAACTAAATTTAAAGACAAAGGATTTAATTAAATTTAATATTTGTATAATTATTTTTGTACTTTCTAATTCATTATTGTAATTTAGTATCACACATTCACAAGACAGGGCTAAAAATGAGGGTCACATAGTAATTCCTACATAGTTGTTATAGTCATTTTAGTTGGCCTACTAGTGATGTCACTTATGTTCAACCTTAGTGAAATTCCGAATGGCTTAATTGAATATTTATGTTGTTGATATTAATGGCGCCTTGAAGTACAGTAGAAGGATACCCTTGCATCTTGTTTGAAATAAAGTTGTATTCCTTCCTCTCACACTTATGTCGTTTCATGACGGATGTCGTAATCAAATTTTTTTGCACCGTGGAATTCTTGTGATGTGTGTCGGATATGATCGCGTAGCGATTGTCCTTATGGTTTGAGTTAGTGTTTTTCTTGGTCTGCTTGTGTCGGGCAGAAAGTAGACACCTCCATGTTCCTCAGAATAGTCGCCAGCCCTGAGACCTTAAATGGTTAAAATCGATGGGAAACTGGGCTTGATCGTTGCTTATGTGTCTTGGAGGTCCTAACCATTGCAGGGTAGGATGGATGGGTAGTCAGTTGACTTCTTTCCGAGTGATCGTCGTTAATACATGCAGTTGCCTGTTGTACGTCGTATGTCGTCTTGTTGTGCTCATCTTGCTTGCGTCTTGTTCATCATCGGGTTACTAGTTTCTGCCTGAGCAGTCGGCCAGGAGCCTATCTGACCTTCTCTCTCTCCAGAGCAGAGGACTAAGATTAAACACCCTGCTTTCCTGTGCAGAAATAGTAAATTCTTCTAATATGAATTCTTCCTTATGTCCTTGGCCGTTTAAAGCTTGCAGTTACTTGTTGTGTGCCTTATGTCTTCTTGTTTTGATCATCATGGGTGCGTCCTGTTAGTCATCGGGTGGCGACGTAGAGTCAAGGGTGTCTGTTCCCTTTCTACACGTGCGCACACACTTAAAAAATAAAAAATAAAAAATAAAAATTGTGCACCTGTTATCAGAGTTGTTGTCGTAATGAGGGGGTCGTCACACCAACACTCTTGCCGATGCTACTTCAAATACAATGATGAATAAACATAAATAATCAGCTTTTATCATACAATCTATAGATTCAATGAATGTTGTCATGTATGTGTTTAAATGCTTTCATTCACCATGAATGTTTTTTTCATGGATCTGCACTAGCTTGAAATTAATTAAAGCTTTCCCTGGTCGGTTTTGGACATGGATGGAAAGATGGACCAACATATGAGAGCTTCCAATATGAGATCAAGTTTGATGCCAGACTTCTATTTTTCCTTCAACAACACAATTTTTTCAGACCCCAAAGGTAGATCATCAAAGGCAAAGGCAGGTCCTCTGGAGGTATGAATTAATCTTAGATATTTAACATTTAACATTATGCATGGTTGTGGGAAGTAGTGAGGTAGCAGGTGGCAAGGCAGTGAGCAACCACGATAAGGTCAGGTCCTCCGCTATCACAACCCATAGATTAACCACTTAAAAAAATAGATATTTTAAAACCCATACACCAGAGAAATATAGTCACATCAAGTTGTTATAAACCAATCAAAAATTAGAATGCAAAAATCTTATAAATACTAAAAATAATTTTTTTTTTGAAAATAATACAGAATTCCATCTTAAATAGGGAAAGAATGCATAAAATTGGGTGTTGGCATCAAAACGGACCAAATAACGCCGCAAAATATACCATGTAATAGGCGGTCATCTATCGTTGACCGCCAAGCAAAAGCTAAAGTCCCTTGACTTCGGCAAGGACTAATAATGTAGTAGTTGATTGTTCCTTCAAATCTTATTAATGAATATGAATTAAAATATTGTTAATGAATATGATTGATTCTCAAAACCATTTTCATTACCCTATGGCCCTTTTGACATTCTAATCCTTCAAATTTAAAGTGTTACCATTGCAGAATTAAAGCATCAATAGTTTAAGTCTTCTCTTCAAAACTCAACTTAGTCCTCTCTTCAAAAATCAACTTAGCAATAAATGCATACCACCATTCCCAAAATGGCTTATCATTATTCATTGCTCTTAAATGATCAATCGTAATATTTAGTCAAATGAATTTATAAAGAACCCTTTTTGTCCATCTTGAATAGCAATTATTCCACTTGAACCAATTGTAGCCTAAATCAAGTCCCGTGTTCCCCATATTCATATTTATCAATGATGCTAATATCCTCTCTCATTAGATGCACCAATTATTGAGGAATATCAAAACCCAAACCAGTGCCATCATGCTTCCTAGAGGTTAACATGTCATATTGGACAAATTCCTTCGAAACTGCCTTGCATTTGTCTTTTGGAATGCCCTTTCTTGTGTTATTTGATTCAAACTCAAATTCAACATGGTTTAAAAGGAAAATGTCTACTTAGTACAACCTTTGTTAATGCAATAAATTTTGGAAAAATTACAAATATATCCATTCCAACAATTAATCAAACTCTTGGCACTTTGTTTTGGCCATTCATATCACTATCCATCAAGTAGTGTCGTTGCATCTTTAGTGCATGTATTAAAAATAGTTTTAGCAATCTTTACTTGCCACAGGCACAACAATATACCACCTTTGATGTTGTTACAAAGTAATCTGTTAGGACACCATTTATTATAAAATCTATATTGTCCGAGAGTTATGAATACTCTCTTTCTAGACCATAGTAATAGTTGTATAACATATTCATTGTTGGCAAAATCAAAAGCATACAATTCCAAACCTATTTTATAATCATTATGTACGAGGTTAATTAGAGTTTGCAAATATAAATTTCCATCAAGAAACTAAATGTAATTCTTTGGAAATAGAAATTCAAAAGTAAATCTCTGCCATTTATCAATTTGACATTTATCGTCCCCGAGGTTGTAACACCCTGTTTCCCCCAGCTTGTAAATATAACTGGACTGGCCAGGAACTATGGCGAACTCATAAATGTGATTATGTGATGTAAATGGACCTTGAGGAAAAGGTCAATGAATGTGAATAACCTTTTGAATTTATTGCAGGATTACTGAGAGGGAACATGCAGAAAAGAGACCACGATGGCGGTGGAAGGCACCTGAAAAGGTGGCGTTAACTTCCACCGAGAATTAATACCGTATTTGGACTCCACTGGCCCAGAGAACCAAAAGCGGCTCGCTGGCCCTAAATTAAATGTCTCACAGGCTGGTAGGTAGATGGTTTAATGAGAGATGGGAGGTGAACCTTCCATCCATAGAGCCATTAGGCCTGATCAGCGCAAGGGTAATCGTGCCACACACAACCTCACAAGAGGATAAAGCATGGGGTAGAAGCGATTGCGGGGGTAGACGCGAGGGGAGAACTCTGGCATTATGCAGAGTGAGTGATAGCAGAGAGGAAGGATTGCAACCTTCACTCCTGGTCACTGGCAAACGGAGACGCAGTCTCACAGCATCATGGTCTCAGCTCGGGGGTGGCTAGTGGTAAATTCGTTGGGAGTCGCTAAGCCTACGGTTGGGTGGAAAAGAGCACCCCTCTCAACAGTTTCTTGACCCCTGGTGTTATCTCTGATAAGTGTTTTGCCTCTGGCATATTGATATATNTGTGTGCTTATTCTGATAATTATGCTCATAAGTTATGAAACTGTGAATGATTTCATTATAAGAATGACTGTATGGTGTTTTTGATCAGTACTAGTAGTTGTATATTTATATGGAAAGACTACGTATGGTTTATGTCCGCATGAATTCGTTATTTGTGTGCGTACTGATCAAATTCAGACTTCACACCTGGTTCTCGGGAGGACGACATCCTTATATACCTCAGGTAGTACCCTGAGTAATTCTCCCCATAGATATACCTTCCTTGGAAATCCCATCAAGAACCGGGAGGGCGGTTGTGAAGGCGTAAGGCCTTAGTAACCCTGCATAAGGAGGAACGATCCTCATGAAAACCGAGATGATAGCATAAGGATGAAGTAACGAATCGATGGATGAGATCCCTTCGGGAGGGCTGTGGTCACTCACGACCATCAGATCGGAGGAAGGAGCTGGAAGGTTAAGTACCTTAACCTTATTGGTATTAATCGATGGACGAGATTTCGTCAGGGAATCTGTGGTCACCCACGACCGTTAGATTAGTAGGAGAAAGTAGGGCGTTAAATGCCTTACCACTTGATTCTCATGTGTCTTCGTGGGTAGTGAAGAGTTTAGGACCGTAGATCCCCAAGGTTCATGAGGGTATTCGGACCGTGGATCTTTCCACATTTGAGAAGTTGTGGGAGAACCCACAAGTAGGGAACCTTTCCGAGCCATCAGATCTCGGCTGAAAAACCCAACAGCCATTGGATCTGTCAGAAGCTACCCGAGGGTTAAGACTCCAGTGTATAAGGGCGAAAAACCCTGGAATAGATCTAAGCCATCCAATCAACAGAGGCCACGTGTCGTAAGATCTCCCATTACGGGAAATCGCGGAATTGAGATTCCTGTTGACAAGAGATCGGGACTTTCCATTGTGGAAATCCCAGGATAGATCTAAGTCGTCTAATTGACGGAGGCCACGTGTCATAAGATCTCCCATTACGGGAAATCAGGAATCGTGGAATCGGGATTCCTGGTGACAAGGGATCGAGACTCTCCAAGGTGGAAACCCCGGAGCAGTTGTGGGCCATCCGATTTACGGAGGTGACATGTCAAGATATTACCCATTTCGGGAAATCAGGAATCGGGGATTCAAGAGTCCTGTTGACAATAGGTCGGGCTCTTGCATTGATAAATCCCGATGGAAGAGAGGTTGTGGTCATATGGGAAGAGTTCATAACGACCAATGCTTAACCCAAGGGGCTAATCTCTGATTGAGGTTCGTTCAACACTTCGGCATTTCGACATTCGGGATACCGAAGGGACATGTTACCTCGTGCTCTCAAACCCCTAAGTCTAGACTTATAAACCTCAAGATGTTAGCATGTGGTCAAGCTATGACGAATGGTCAGGATCCTCTCAGAGGATCCTGGGTCTGGGATGACCGTCCGATGTGAGGTAGAGATGCCAGCTTTGCGCCGGGGCACGAATGCGCATAAAGGTAAGTAGCGAGAAGATCTAGATGGCCAGAGTCCACCCGCTTAGATCTACAACTGAGGATTCATTCCAGAGCCCCCTTTCCATTCTGCCTTTAATGGGGGGGGTCCAGAATTGGACACGCAACTCTCGAACGGTCGAGATTAACTCATCATGATCAACGACACTCAAGTGGATTCCAGACCCCCTTTTCCATTTTGTCTTTAATGGGGGGGGGGGGTCCAGAATAGTGTGGCGTGTGAAGTGGGCCCCCCCTCTTGTCATGTCGACTACCATGTCGAGTTTCCCTTTTCACCACCTGTATTCCACTTAACCGCACGACGGGGCATGTTCTCACTGGCGGTTCTCTACCCTTGTTGAGATTTGTTCCTATTGGCCATTTGCTGACCCTGTAGGGATTCGTCCCCATTGGTCGGTCACATTACTGTAGTGCTGAGGCACAAAATACAAATAGGCACTGCGTTCAAATTGAACCGTGAAAATGACCCGCGATCACATGGGAACAGAGAAGGAGAGAGAAAGAGCCAGCTTACGCTGGGCCTCCATGGATAATCAGGGGTTCTGGTCTGGAAGAAGACCAAAAAAATCCGAAATAGGTAGTGGGTATGTGACAAAGTGGTATCAGAGCATGGTTACAACACTCGGCCTAATTAGGCTCATGCACGAGTTACGCATAAGCTCCGTTCGAAGTACTCCTACGAGGAGTAACCCCGTAACTTAACTCTCTTGTCCAGGATTAAAAACTTAGAAACGAGAACCCGACAGTGTATGCATGTGAAAGAGATATAAATTATGCACAAATTATGAAAATGTATTTAACTCTTGACTAATAGCCAGCGTTTTTCTTTTCACTCAAGCGGACGATCAACTGCGGGAATTGACAGATGCAGAGTATGGTGACTCACCAAGAGATGGGAGAAGGTTCCCACAATAGAGACGAAGAGTCTGACGAAAGGAGATCAATAGGAACCCCTCCAGATCTAGCCGAGACTGTGAGGAGTCTCATGGTTGAACTGAAAAGATGCAAGGCTGACAATGAAAGGATGATGAAAGAGAAAGAAAAGCAAACTGAAATTAATGCAATTTTACTGTAGAGCTTATCTGACTTACAACGACAAATGCAGCATGAACCCGAGATGCAGAGACATGATCATGTCAGTGGCCATATTGAGAGAAGAACCTCAAGAAAGGTCCACCCCAGAGGTAAAGGACCAGTGCCAGACAATTCCACTGAGAAGGAAGCTGGCGATTCAGAAGGCTCTTCCAGCAGCAGGACCAGTTCCTATTATCAAAGAAAACAAAAGAAGAAAAAGACTTCCAAGGGTCATAAATTTGAGGAATTCAGAAAGCCCAAACCTCCCTCCTTCGACGGTGAGATAAAGAAGGGAGAGAAAGTCGAGGCCTGGCTACTTGGACTGAAGAAATATTTCAGAGTCCATGATTTTTCAGAGAATTTAAAGGCCCGAGTGGCCACCTTCAATCTGAACGGAAAAGCTTCCATCTGGTGGGAAGATCTTAAGAACATGAAAGGGGTCCACGAGGAGGACCTATCTTGGAAATGGTTTGAGAAGTACTTCTGGAAGAAGTATTTGTCAGAAAGATATTTCGACGAGAAGGCTAAAGAGTTTTATGAACTCAAGCTAGGGAAACTCAGTATAGAGGAATATGTCAACAAATTCCTTGACTTATTGAGATATGTATGCTACATCAAAGCAGAGAAGGCAAAGGCGCAATGCTTCATCAGCGGGTTACCCAAGGAATACCGGAACCAAATCAAATTCAACGAGACAAATAACTTAGAAGACACTATTCGAAAAGAAACATATTGTCATGAACAATATGGACATCAGGCAGAGTCTCGTGGAGACTGGAAGAAAAAGAGTGGTTCGAGATTTCAGAAAAAGGGGATCAAATCCTCAGGATTTAAAAACTACAAGAAGAACCCCAGAATGAACCTTCCATCCCAGAGTGTACTCCAGCAGAATTTCCCATCATCAGGAGGAAATAAAACTTCTGGACCTATACCAGTAAAGACTGATAACCCAAAGAGAGAACCTCTGAAATGTTGGGGTTGCGGAGAAGAGCATCTCCTGAGAGACTGCCCACACCGACAACAGAATAGTCAGAAAGTTTATAACATTCAAGAAGCTCCCACAATCAATGATGTGGCAAGGAGTGTGTCGCAGATCTATGCATCTTTGGATAATAACCAAACTGACCACCAAGCTTCAGTGGTGGAAATAGAAGGTATGATTTTCAACCATCTAGTGTCTGTTTTGATTGACCCTGGTTCAAATTTGAGTTATATAGCCCCTAAAGTTGTTGATAAGTGTAAGATATATCCATGAAAACAAACCAATCCATGGTTGTTACAGTTAACCACTGGAATCAAAAGAAGGGTAGCAGAGGTCATACCAGCCTGCCAATTAATGTTGAGTGAATTCCCCACCCAAGAAACCCTTAATGTATTACCCCTGGGACCATACGATCTGTTGATTGGTATGGACTGGCTGGCCACCCATGAAGCCAAATTGGACTGTTACCGTAAAACCTTAGAATGTGTGAGAAAAGAAGGAAAAAGGATAGCCCTCCAAGGGATCCGAAAACCAGTCTCGGTGAGACAAATATCAACCATGCAAATGAGAAAGTATTGCCGAAAGGGATGTCCCCTATATGCAATACAGGTGTTGAAAACAATAGAAGGTGCTAAACCAAGCCCTGATGATCACCCTATCTTGAGAGAATGCAGAGATGTGTTTCCAGAGGAAGTACCGGGCCTACCTCCGAGAAGAGACATTGACTTCTCAATAGAGCTCACACCAGGAGCGGTGTCGGTGTCTAGGACACCCTACCGGATGAGCACACCTGAGTTAGTGGAACTCAAATTACAATTGAAAGAAATCATGGATAAGGGTTATATTTGACCCAACATGTTCCCATGGGGAGCACCAGTCCTATTTGTGAAAAATAAGGATGGCACCCTTAGACTGTGTATAGATTATAGACAACTTAATAAAGTAACCATAAAGAACAAGTACCCCTTGCCCAGAATCGATGATCTATTCGATCAGTTGGAAGGCGCATATATTTTCTCAAAGATTGACTTGAGGTCGGGATACCATCAAGTCCGAATCAAGGGTGAAGGCATCCATAAAACCGCTTTCCGGACACGGTATGGTCATTATGAGTTTGTGGTAGTGCCATTTTGGTTAACCAATGCCCCTGCCACTTTCATGTGCTTAATGAACAATGTACTCAATAAATTTTTAGATAAATTTGTACTATTTTTCATTGATGACATATTAATCTACTCTAAGAATAGAGAAGAGCATGAAGAGCACCTTAGACTTGTGCTGCAAGTGCTAAGAGAGCATCAGCTCTATGCTAAATTCAACAAATGTGACTTCTTTCAGAAGAAAATACACTACTTGGGACATGTTCTGTCCGAGGAAGGGGTAGTAGTAGATCCTGACAAGATCAGGTCTATCATGGAATGGCCTACCCTAAAGGATGTTTCAGACATCAGATCCTTTATGGTATTAGCGGGATACTATAGGAGATTTATAAAATATTTCTCCAATATTGGTTGTCCAATCACTACCCTCCAGAAGAAGGGGAAAAAATTCTTGTGGACACAGCAATGTGAAGAAAGATTTCAAACCTTGAAACATCTACTAACTCATGCACCCGTGTTGAAAATCGCTGACCCAGAAGCTGACTTCCTTGTGTGCATAGATGCCTGTAAGGAAGGGCTCGGAGGAGTCCTTATGCAGGAAGGAAAGGTGATCTGCTATGAATCCAAAAAATTGAATGAGCATGAAGTCAACTATGTGACTCATGATCTAGAACTGGCTGCCATAGTGCATGCCTTGAAAATGTGGAGGCATTACCTCCTGGGAA
>ML856211.1:9342-27796 GCA_009831015.1 Picea engelmannii | reverse complement strand
AAATTACCAGTTTCCTCAAGTAAACAAACACTTGTCGTTTCTAGATACTTTGGATTTACCAGATTTATATAGGATTTTGAATGATCCTATTTTACATTCTCCTTATTGGCCAGTTATACCTACCAAATTACCATCACACATTCCTAATTTTGATGATCAATCGAGAGAATACCCAAACAATCATGTCATGACATTTTATCTTTGGTGTTCATCCAACTCCTTGATGGATAACTCCATCTGATTACGTTTTTTCCAACACAGTCTTATGGGTTCGTATACCAAATGGTATAATGAATTGCCACAAGGATTCTTCAATGATTTCAACACCTTAGCTATGGATTTCTTGAAACATTACTAGTTACCGATACGATATGAGACATGAACCAAAATTTTTATTTCATTTAAAAAATCCTCTTCTACTCACATGTCAAATCATATTCAGGAGTGGAGGAGGACACGACGATTAATTCAAGTTCCCCTTCCTGATCAATTATTGGTTGAGTGGTTGACCCCCGGGGGGCAGCTCAATTGGCAAGTGCCATGAAAATGAAGTTCCATGAGGTTTCGAGTTCAACTCCCCCCGACTTACAATGTGTGTCACGTATGGGGCCTCGTGGGCACACCTGGAGGTTATAGTGGTAGAAGTTGGATAACATGGCCACGTGTAATGCGAGCACGTGCCCAACTAGTTGCTGATTCCTCCAGACATAAAATAAATAAATAAATAAATAAAATAAAATAAAATAAAATTATTGGTTGATTGGTTTACCAAATCACTCATCATTCCTATATCCGGTGATGTTTCCATGGGAGGTGTCGTCACTGAAGAGTAGGCGATGAGTCGTGCTCAATACTTGGATCTTGTTTATTCTCAAATGGGCATGTTATATGACTTGATCCCTCATGCTCCTTGCCCGTCTACAAATCCAACCCCAACGCCTCCAGTAGCTTCTCATGTTGTTTATGGTGTGATTGACACTTTTCATGATGAGACTCGGTCTAAAAAATCCAATCATTCCAATCCCAAATCTACTACTGCTAATGTACAAAATGCTACGCCTTTGACTCCCTCTCCCAATAAAACCTCTGAGATCAATACGGTTTAGTCTACGCCTACCAGTAAATCTAAAAATAAAAGGAAAGGAAAGGGTAAGAATAAATAGGATAAAAATAATGATCAAAAATCCGATAAACCCAAGACTCAACTTGTTGATGATAAAGAAAAGAGAAAACCTCGTTATCCTTGTCTTATCTATGATGAGGATCATTATACGAAATATTTTCCGATGCGTGGAAATGTTACTAAGTTCCTACAAGGAACATGGACACCTCCTACACCTGTCATTTTGTCACAAACTTTTCCTTCTCAAAAATAGACCCAATTCGTTATTCACGACCAACCTTCTCCCTCTACCACATCTTATGCACTTATGTGTACTAGTGACGCCAAGAAAAACGAAGATGCAGTCCCTGATCAAACCAAATATTATTCTCTTTCTAAACATAAATTTGATGATTCACCTCTTCCATTGGCTCAACCTCCTCCATAGATATCCCCTCCCAATGGTCCTCTTCATCTCAAATGACCTAGTCTCGATAAAATTCTTCATCTTCCTCCTAAGGGCGTCGTTCGTAAGTCATCATTTAACCCCCATGTTTGTGCTGCTAAAAAATACAGCATTGTAGAAGATCTTACACATGAACTTTATGTGATGTCGGCTCTCGAAGTCCTTCAATATTTTCCTACTCAACAAAAGGCATTGTTAAATGTTATTGGTGGAATTGATCCTACCAATACGAATTTCATAATCTTTGATTTGGAATATCACATTCCAAGGCTCCCTCATCAATTAACATTTCAAATACAAGTCATTGTGGGAAATAATAATATTTGTCGAACAATGGTTGATGAAGGAGCTTCAACTTGCATCATGTCCATCACTTGCTGGAAATCCATTGTCTCTCATGCCCTTACCGAGTCACACAACACATCAAAACATTTTAATGGTACAAGGTTTAAACCTTATGGTGGTCTTCCTGCGTTATCTATTGTGTTAGAAGGAAAAGAGGTTATTGTTGAGGTTGAGGTGTTTGATGCACCTCTCGATTAAAACCTTTTACTTGGCCATAGCTGGATCGATGCTATGCGCACAATTGTTTCTACTCTTTTCTTTGTGATACATTTCCCTCACGAAGGTAAAGTTGTGATGGTAGATCAGCTCACCTTTTTTAGTTCTGATTCACACACTAGTAACATTCCATTCATAGAAAAAACACCTCCTGGTTATGAGAATGTCGGTGTGAGTCTTTTAAAGTATTTTTCGTTAATGGGTACTTTCCCCATTCCACCACCCGATCTTCCTCCTCCTTTTGTCGCTTCTATTAACATGATTTTTAATAGTGTTGGTGAAACCCCTAAGTCTTATGACCCTTGGATAGTACCTAGCTTAGATGAATGTCTTCGTTATGGTGACCAAATTACTTTAAGTCCAGTGGAATTGGCATATCAAGCTATTCAATCGGAAAATCCTTCTCCTTATTCTCTTTTAGATACGTCTAATGATCTATTTCACATTGTATTTCACACAGATGAAATGATCATGAAAGGTATTTCCATGGAAGATACCCCATGGGATGATGGGCATCATTGTTCTATCCTCTTCCTAGAACCTGAGACTATCGATAGTTACCAATGGATTTCGAATCCATCTACAATCATTACTATTCCCCCAGTTTTTGAGCCAACACATGATGTTTTGTATGAAGGGAACTTGGGAAATATTTCTCCCACCATCCCTCTAGATATTTCAATTAAGTCTAGAATTGTGGAAAATGTTCATATAGGTGCCTCATGATCTCCTAATGAGATCCAAACTTACAAGGCACTTTTCCAAGAATTGTGTGACGTTTTTGCATGGAGTTACGAAGAAATTCTTGGAATTGATCTAGATATTGTTGTACATGAAATTAAGACATACCATGATGCTAAACCCATTTGACAATGAATTCTCCCAGTTCATCCATGAAAATATGTTGCAATCAAACTCAAAGTTGAAAATCTTCTTAAATTTGGTTTTTTCTACCCTGTAGCATTGACTCATTGGGTGTCTAATCTTGTTTTGGTTATGAAGAAACAAGGAACAATCTGTGTTTGTGTTGATTTTAGGGATATTAACATGTAAAAACCCTAATTAAATAGTTGCATAGGGTTTATTAAGTACAGATAATTAAATAATTAATTGTCTTAATGTGTATTAGTTAAGTAATGATCAACTATTAATAATATTAATTAATTAATTGATTACTTAACACATTCAATGGTTTTGGTAATGAATTAAAGGGATTAATAACTTTAAATTATTTATTATAAGACTTTACATATGCAGGGGGGAAAGAAGCATTGAGTGGATGGATAAGGAAATAAATGGTAGGATAAGGAAATAAATGGTAGGATAAGGTAATAAATGGAAGGATAGGGTAACAAATGGAGGGATAAGGTTGGTGGCATTAAAGGAAGTTAAGTAGTCGGTGAATGGGGGGAGATATAACTGGGCAGAGGCTTGCGGGAAGGGTATTATGAAAAATTGGGAGGAGAGGACTGTATTTTGGGGGCTGTTGGACATTTTTATGGCTTTGGGAGTTGGGTTTTGGAGGTTGGTTGAACTGTGGCAGGGGGCACCTGGTTGCTAGGAGTTTTGGGGTCGGGGGCCAGGAATCCTGGAGCTAGGGAGCTGGATAGGCTGCTCCTAGATAGCTGGGTGGTTAGTCGGTTTTGGGCAAAGTTTAGCATAGTTTTAGCTTCATCTTGGACAAACAAAGATCGGGGATTTAACATCAAACGAAGGTATTTTATTTATGTATTTTCAGGATTATGTGGTGTTATGTGGATGGTTATGTAATTTATTAGCATGTTGTACATAAATTTAATTTTTTTTTGTTTATATGCTGAATGAAAGAAATTACTTATTGTTTATGCGTCGAAGTAATCTTATTTATTTAAATTTATGAATCTTATTAGACTTAATTAAATTTGGTTACTACACATGGTATCATAGCACTAGTTTAAAATCTGGGGCCAAGGGCCTACCCACCTACTTAGAATCGACCTAGAAATAAACCAGAAAACCTCAGAAACTGTTGTAAGTTTGAAAGAGGCATGTTCACCTTCATACCTGTAAGAAGCCTACCCTGTAAAAGCTTCAAACCTGTGAGAAGCCCCACCTGTACAGAGTGATATTTTTATATAATGAACAGCTAAAAAAAAAAAAATAGATTAAAATAAATAAATATATATATTGAAATATAAAGGAAATGGAAAAAGGAATAAGTAATAAAAGTTAAATGAGAAACAATATGGAAAATAGGGTAATAAATTACCAAATAAAATTTCCAAATTACCAAAAAAATAAAACACTAGAATAGTTGTTAACATCAAGCAAAACACACAAGCGCATTCTTCCTGCACTTCCCGCATGTGGGTGATTGTTAGCATGGGTAAAGATTAAACAACAAGAATGCATAATGAGATGGATAATTACATATATATATATATATATACACAAATATTATACCTGCGAATACAAGAATGTACCCAGAAAGGCAACAATTTCTCTCATAGCGTTGATGGGACTAACTGGTGTCTGAAAGATAATGATAGATGAAACAATAATGGAAACCCTTTTCATTGTGTTACCTATGTTGAATGTTAATGGTGATATTTCATGTAGGGAAATGTATGAAATTTGGTTATACGGATGGTAGAACACACGCTAAGAAACCACCCACCTGGTGAGTCAATTGTTGGTTAGAATAATTATCACAGTATTGTGCCATGGGCTAAATTTCTAATATAATGTACAAGAAAGAAAAAAAATAAAAAACACTATGTGGCACGCTAGTTGGGTGGCCTTTGACAAAACGTTTGCCAAATATATGTGGAGTTGACGAGGGTTGAACCGTGGACCTCCACTCATATGTGAATTTACACATGCAAATTGAATTTACAGAAAAGAAACACAGAAGTGAATTTACCATGCAAATTGAGGACCAACTGTGTGCAGACCATTCTTCCATTCGGTATCCCACAGCCTAGGACCCTCCACAACAAATGAAAACGGTGTATGAAACTGGGGTAGTTGGTTGGGTGGTTTCCTAAAAAAATGAAGGTATTTTGTATTTGACCCTGAATCCCATAATGTAGTAGGGAGTCTCCTTATGGAGGAGCCCAAGTGTCTTCACCAAGAGCTAAGGGAGGAGCCACAAGGAGCGACTACATTTTCACTATGCATTTTGCTGCGCCTACCATTGGCACCTTCGTTTCGCATTAAAGGATCCAATCAAAAAATTAACTATAGGGATCAAGGATTATCAGAGGAGTTAAAACCCTCATCACCCTTCAAAATTTGTGGGAACAAAGGATATTCATCCTGAAGCTCTGCAACATCGAGGTGTATTAATTATGGAAACTCGTGTTTGGATGAGAAAGTGTTAGCATCCTTATTCAAGGCAACAGATCCAGGACAATCGAGATTCAATGCACTGTTACAGACAAACTCGAAAGATTGATAGGCCATCTAAGTGCATCTCACTTCTCTCAATCCAACAAATCCATACAATAGTAAAGTAGATAAAATATAACAATATTATAAAGACCCACGAAAATAACGCAAGAGCCTATCTAAATATAGGCTACAAAAGTCCGGTTAAGAAAATCAGAGATATAAAAATTTCATAAGACCAATAGTTTAAACAGACAAACCCTAAAAGACATTTCTCATGAAAGGCAAGCAGTATGGTCCTTGGCCATATAAAATCCCATGCTATTCCACAATAGAACACAGATCGTACGCCACACCCATGACAAATATACCCCATCAAACCCTGGAAAGTAACATTAAACCCAAACCTTAAATGCCTACACCCCGCTACAAAATCTCTTACACAAAAGCGTTGAAAATCACAGATAACAAACAAAAAAAAAAAACTATCATAGAAATAGAAAAGAGCACGAGGGAGGAACTCGTAAAGGACCAAGCCCGCAGGACTTCACACAGACACCACATACAAGTTGGCGCCCAAGTAACTGGGTGGCCAAAACCCAACTCCGCGCAAGCCACGAAGGAGAAAAGCTCATACAGGTGCCATGCACCAGCGTAACACCTCTGCCAACTAGAAACTAGACACCCAGACCATGAGGAGGAGAAGCTATGAGAGATGGCCATGGTCGTCGGTCTCATCCTTCACCCTGAACACTTCAAAAAAAAAATGAAATGTAAAGAGGAGAAGGGTAGGGTTTGAAGAGATAAAAAGAAGGAGATTAGGGTTAAGGGATGAGCACCATGGAAAGGGGGGCACGTGGACCTCATGTGAGGACCCACGATACCCTATTTTTATTTTTTTTTAATTATTTGTTTTGTTGTTAAATTGTAATTCTAATTATATATATATATATATATATATATATATATATATATATATATATATATATATTATTTATTTATGTTCATTTAAATTAATTTGTGTAAAGTTTAATTAATTGTTTTTGTTTTAAATAATTAATTGTTTTTAATTTAGTGTGAAGTTAATTAGTTGTTTTTATTTAGTGTAAGTTAATTATTTAATTATTTAAAATTATTTTTTTTCTATTTTTATTTTAGAGTAAAGTCTAAAATGGGTTTGATTTTTAATTTTTAATTTTATTTCAACTAATGATTTTAATGATTAATTAATTAGACTATTAATTAATTATAGTGAGTAAATAAGTTAATAATTAAGTACATATTTAATTATTAATTAGGTACAAGATCAAATTAATTATTTTTAAATGCAAAGTATAAGGACTTAGACTAAGATAAGCGGGAAGGGCTGCATGCACGCTAGGAAAGTAAGCTAGAGGAATAGGCTAGAGAGGTACAGTGCTAGAGTAACTACTGGGAGAGGGAATTAGTAGTTTCCTTAGCTAAAAACATCAAGCTTAGAGGATTTTGACCCTGACCTAGCCATTTCCCCTAAAGAGAGTAACGTCTGTTTACAGACAAGTAAAAATAAACTTAAACCTAACCCTGTTTTCTAGTTTAAGTTGCGCAAATGCGAATTGTCCTTGAACTCACCCTGAGAACATGGTTAATGCAGGTTAAATCATACAGGATGGTTAGGACTTGAGGGAAACAAGGTAGAGGGGCATCGACACAGACACCGCCAACGCCACCACCACCATCCCCTAAACTAGCTCTCATACTGCACTCTTTGGAGGCCATAAATGAGACTTTAAAGGGGCGTCAACCAACAGGGATCGAAGTGGAACCCCCACCATATAGAACGGGGAATATTGAAGCGTTGAGGGATTCAAGGGGAGGACCTCCACCCGAAGACATCACTAGAGAACTGCAGAAGATCAAACTTCCAAATTTTGCCAGGGGTCGTGCCAATGAACGTGCCAAGGCATGGTTGGAAGGCACGACAAGGTGTTTTGTCTTAAGGGACTATGCATCCACCTCAAAGGTGAAGATAATGATTTTTTAGTTGAGAGACAATGCCTTGAACTGGTGGGGCAACATGGAAAGGAAACTTCATCTTACCCTGGACACAATATCTTGGGAACTTTTTGAGGAGAGGTTCTGAAGGAAATATCTACTAGCTTACTATGAGGAACAACAGGTAGGAGCATTTCATGCCTTAGTACAGGTGTTATCACTGAAATTTCGTCCGCATGTGGCGACAAGAACTCCACATCATCAAAACAGGACTGGAGTCATTCATGGCACAAGATTAATGCCACATCATTGCAAAAAGAGGTCAAAACTATACAAAATGGCCAAAAAAATTGAAGGGCGCTTTACATCATCTGAGTGCGCGCGCGTATGCGCGCAATAGAATTGTACAAAGCGCGCATATGTGCAAAAGGCGTGGCTGTTGGGCTAAAAACCTGCGCGCCTACTAAACGACGCATTTATTGAAATTGGTCGGCCTCCCAACCACTAATGGATCAGCTCCCAAGTCGATTTGACACCAAATCCGAGCTCAATCCTCATGGTGGGCTGGTCAAAGACCTAAATGTGCCCTAAAGAGCCCCTTTTCACATTCAAAAGAGGCCACATAATAACCCAATGCTTGGCTATAAAAATCCATGAATGACCACCATTTTCTCAAGGAATTCTTTGTATTGTTATGCTGCTGAGATTTCTAAGGACTCATTCTTTGGCAACACACATTGTAGGCTGCATTTCATAAGCTATTCACCCATCACTTTAGTGAATAATCTTGGAGTTCTTTCACCCACATTTCCATATTTTCTTTGTAAGGAGAGCAATCAGTTGAGGGCCTCAAGAGCCTTCCATTGGAGAGGGAAGGGACCCAAGTCCTCTTTCTCCATTGTGTATCTTTGGATTTCATCAATCAGATCAGCTAATACATTGGTGATATTGGTCCATTTACATTTGTTTTTCATTTTTTACATGTTCATAATTTTAATTAGTTTTAGTTTGATTTATGTTTATAACTTAGTTGTTTTTCCTTCTAACCTTTTACATCACATCTTTCATGCCTAGCAGAGCCCAACTGGGCATGTAAGCACTCACTTTTTGCTCACACAGTGACGAATTGAGTGCAAACAGATTGGCGACCATACTGGGGAGAAGGTATCAATTCCTCCCTCATTTGGGCTTTATTTGCTTTCCTTTTACTTTAATTAACTTGCAGGTTCATAAACCGGCCTCATCCGACCTGCTTCACAGTCAATTCACCAGACATTGGAGAGAAATCCATCCGGATTTTTCTTCCCGGACTTTTGACACAGACGCGCGGGTTTACTTGCCCACAGGCGCGCGTCGGGCACGCATGCGCTTTTTTTGTTCAATTATGTCCGCGCGCAGGCGCCATATGTGCCTCTGTCCACACAGGAGGCCGCGCATTTGAATTAAAATTTGCATTGTAAGACCTTGGATGTGGGGAAAATCACTTTTTCCTTCTTAAGATGATAATGTGTATGCTCTGAATATTGCACCACTTAGACCCCTCAAATTATAAAGGGCATAATCTAGAAAACATAGGCACTTAGGTGGATAAAATTCATTTGTCCCTTATTTTGGTTTTTGCCACATGGATGGCTTGCTTTGGTTTATAAATCTAAGTTGAAACATCAATCTTAAATCACATCTAAACTCACATTTCGGGACTAGAATTCGAAAGTAACAATCTTGAGTATGCTCTTCTCTTGGGCCATTGAGCAATCTTGAGAATCAGAAAAGGATTGGGAAATCGATCTCATCTCCCTTAAACAAAATTTCAAACAAACTTTTAGGAGAGGACAAAGGCTCTTTGGAGACCCCTCTTAGTTTCATTTTCTCAAACACATTCTTTTAAAGGGTCCAATACATGCCCACATGTCAACAAAGCTAGAATAGTGTTTGAATTTTTCTTTCTTAGATCAGAAAACTAGGAGAGTTAAAAGTTTGTAACGGGCCCACACATGCCCACATGTTCAATCTAGACTAGTTTCATGCTTTTCTAGATTAACTCACACGTAGGGAGATAAAGGATAGTAATGGACCACAATGTCCACATGATAGTTGCTAGGGATTTTAAAATTCCGCAAGGTTGTACCAATGCCATCTAGTTGATTTAGGTAATCAAACTCTTGTAAAGGACCAAGCGATGTCCACATGTTGCAAGGTGACATCTAAATAACTAAAATTTGGTACACTTTCATTCACACACAAAAGTCACTTTTGCACTCACATAGCCTCATCTCGAAACGTGGTGGTCTAAGTAAGTTTCCTCCAAAGGGATTCTGAAAACACCCCATCTTTTCTTGATTGGACTATCCACTCCCACTTTTAATCAAACGAGGTTGGTTTTCACCGCCAGCCTCACAAAACAATTTCATCTAAAATCTTTCTAACAACTCACTAAGTTGTCCTCCACAGGAGGTGCCAAAAGAAAATTTTAGTCTAGGTAGGATTTCGGGGGTAGGTATCCAAATAAACCCCCGTTATCTGGTTCTCACAATTTCAAACATAGAAGTTGACAAATAGGGAGCTTTCAAATCCTCCAAGTCTAGTGTTCCAATCACCATAAGGCAGGGAGATACCCGTGAAGGGTCGAAGGCCGAGGTCCGGTTGTTCTGTGCATCCCCCCTTGAGGCACCCACCTCTTGGACGGGATCCATCCCGTGACCCAATTCTTAGGCTGAAAATCTAAATGCCGCGCTTGGACCGAGGTACCTAGTGACCAAATTTAGGACATCTACCCAGGTGGCAATTGTGGGCTGCAATTTCACCTTGATTGGATTTTGTGTGGCTATTGGGAGGTATCGCCAGTTCTTTCGAGATATTGCACCCTCTACCCCTCATTATAACCAGTTATTTCATTCTTCACTAGTTTCTCTTCCAGTGACTTCAGACCCCACTGTTGAGAGCTATTGGAAGATCCAGTGCTATTTGAGAGGAAGGATGTTACGTCTCCTAGGACACGAGCATTTGTTTTCTTTTTTATTCCCCCACGCGGACAAAAAACCCTCTTACCCACATATATGCTTCTCTTTCATTTATGTATGATGCACATCTGATTACAGTATTGACTTGGATATCTATATTGTGTAAAGCACACCACAACAAAAGGCTCTTGTTTCTATATTTTCTCTCACCACTTGTCGCACACATTACACGCAACTAGTCTGACATAATTGGGGAACCACAGAACCCCCGTTGTTCACGACGCTTGCTCAATCTCCCACCTATCTTAGGGGGAGTATCTGGTCGTACTCGTTCACACACTCCTGTGAGTGCTACCATCCTAGGATCATCTTTGCTTGGTTCTACCTTACTTGGGTCCAGTTCCCAAGGTCATCCGTCCTCTAGCTCTCCTTTACACGGAAGCAGGGGACCCACTTCCTCTCAAGGAGGGAGCACCAACCCACCTAGTCCCCATCAAGGGTCAGGTTCACAACACACCATGGTAGGAGATAACCCTCCACCCCCACTACAGATGCCATACTTGGCCTCTCTCAATATTCTGGATCTCACCAAGCTCACTAATGATCCTATATTGCATAATGCCACATGGCCTGCAATGCCAACCAAACTACCTTCAGACATACCAAAGTTCGAAGGGAAGGCGGGGGATGACCCCGCCAATCACGTCATGACCTTTCACCTATGGTGTTCTTCCAACAACATTATGGAAGACTCTATCAGACTGCGTCTTTTTCAACGCACACTCACTGGCCCATCAGCCAAATGGTATGTAGAAGAAAAATCAAGGTCCCACTCGACCTTTGAGTCCTTGGCCAAAGCCTTTTTAACTTTCTTCCAATTACCCATCCAACATGACAATGGTATAGAACTACTTTCCAATTTCAAACAGTCCTCAGCCACCCACATTGCCGACCACATTCATGAGTGGCGTAGGCGACGTAGTTTATGCAAAGCATAAACCACCAAGCAGCAATGTCTTGATTGGTTTCTCAGATCACTTGTCGCTCTCCTCAGAAAAGATGTAGCTTCCACCTTCCCACAATCTGAAGAGGAAGCCATCAACAAATCTCAATAATACGACCTCATTTATGCACAGTCAGGATACTTGTACACAGTACTTCCTGATCTTCCAAAACTTGTGCCATTTGGCCAAGACAAGCCAGGGATGTCTCACTCCGTAGACAGACTAATAGGTGCTACCATGCATCATAGTCCACAACCCCAACCACCACCGATGTATGGGACCCCTCAATACCCACTAGCATATGGGGGCACTTCTTATTACCCCCCACCCCCTTACCAAGAGCCATACCCTGTTGCTACTCCTCCACCCATAAGTGGACCACCAATGACACCTCCCATACATCCACCTCTTCCAAATACCAGTGGTCCCCCCTCCACATCATCTTATAGTACTAGTGACAGCGCCACACCGTCCTATGTACCTTATGGAGCTGCACCACCACAGAATCCATACTTTCCCTTTCCGGGTCCTCCACAACCCATGGCCCCTCCGCACCCTCATGCGGGGGTAAACTTTGTTCAACCATCTGTTGCTCAACAATACCAGAATTTTGAACAATTAAATACAACCAACCCAACTAACCCTTCAAAAAACAACAGGAGGAAAGGAAGGAACAGGAATAACAACAACAATCTTGGTCAAGGCGGGAATCAACCCCCATAGCATCCACCCACTGGGGGCAACCCGAACCAAGGGAACCAAAACCCCCAGGGGGGAAATAACAACAAACGCCAAGGGAGGAACAATGTTAAAACCATCCACCCTTGTGCTCTTTATGGCGTCTATGGTCATTACACTCACCATTGCCCACAGATCACTAATTTCAAGAGGTTGAAAGACTCCGGGAGTATTCCCCCTTCTCCTGCGCAACCTGTGCCACAACAGGCACAACAACAATATGCGCAACAACCCCCTCCCGCCGTACTGCAGAATCCTATCCCACATCAAGGTGTCATAAACACTCAGCAAGATATGCAGCATCCCCCACCTCAGGTGGGCCAATACCATAATCCCAACAATCCGGTGGAACGAACAATTCTCCTCACCAGTGAGGAAGAAATCCTTCTGCAAACACATAATCGTCAGTATCCTACACCAGCTAAGTCTACTCCTACATCTGCAGAAACAAACCCTACACCGACAGGACCTCCGTTGGTAATCCCACGCCCGTCCGCCGAACCACTGTTGCGCATCCCTCGCATCCCATTGCGCAGGAATGTCCACAACCCACAGGCTAGGGCCGCACATAACTACAACTTGGTAGATGACTTAGCACAATCCCCAGCTACCATGTCAATTGTGGAAGTCCTCCAGACATGTCCCACTCAGCGGAAATCACTCCTTTCCGCCATGGGCATCATCGACCCCGTCGATACTCGACTCATCACATTTGACCTTGATAGTTGTGAACCGCGCCTTCTCGCCACAATGTCTATTCAAA
Source organism: Picea engelmannii (assembly GCA_009831015.1). Classification (NCBI taxonomy): domain Eukaryota; kingdom Viridiplantae; phylum Streptophyta; class Pinopsida; order Pinales; family Pinaceae; genus Picea; species Picea engelmannii. The sequence continues at coordinate 14,859 of ML856211.1, read as the reverse complement.
TACCAGTCAAAATACGGAACATCACCGTCCATCGGTGTATCATCGATGAAGGGGAATCTACATGTATCATGTCCAAAACAGTATGGCAGAAGCTTGGTTCCCCAGAACTCTTACCCTCCGCCATCACATTGCGAGCCTATGACGGCCGACCATCATCTCCTGAAGGGATCTTCCAAAATGTCCCCGTAGAACTCGGAGGCAAAACCATTCTCATCGACATTGAAGTTATCGACACCCCACTTGATTACAATATCTTGCTTGGCCGTACCTACATGTATGCTATGAAGGCAGTAGCATCATCAGTCTTTCGGACAATCATGTTCCCCCACAATGGGAAGATAGTGACCATTGACCAAGTTACACATTATGAGCCAAATCCATCGGCTAGTCTCGATAACATTCTTCCGCTCATTCACAACGATGTATATCCACTCGTTGAGATGGGTCCTGGGATTTTCAAAGATCCATCCATATTAGGGACATACCATGGAGCACCACCACTCCTTCCCCCTAGCCAAGTATGCGTCGTTTCCTCTAACAGAACTCAACAGGAGGATGCACATCCTCCTTAGGAGGCTTCAGTCATTTCTGACGTCTCAACAGTCGCAGCACCACTCCCACAGGAGCCTCCTGCGCATTCGTCGACCCCTACGGTCCACAAATCCACACCCCCCCTAGGACCTAATCCCGTTTGGGAAACAGTTCCTCGACCCCTCACTCAAATTCCCTTCTTTTACCCTCCACCCGGTATAGAATCTTTCCAGGTAGCTGCAACACTCACATTACCCAATATGGTGTTAGCAATCCCAGTGTGGTACTTACATCCACCTGAGATGGTCCCTCGCCCACAGGCAGGACTTCCCATGACGATTCTGGTTCTTACTCCCAATACCCCCACTACTCCCATACTCCCTACTCCCCCTGCTAACACCGGGGGCAGGCGAGCGAAGAAGGAGCCCACAGCTCCACTTCCTCCGCGCATCCCACCACCTTGTGCGTTGTGCGATAAAGAGGGCCACAAAACCAACAACTTCCCATCACTATCGGAGTTACGGAATTTGATTCCCCCCAATCCAACCCCCACACCACTCACTACTACTGCTACCACCCAACCTTCCAGTAGTAAAGGGTTGAAGACCAAATTTGCATGTGCCATCTGTTCTGAGCATGGCCATTACACCCACCATTGTCCAGCACTGCCTCGTTTTCGACAAGCATTGGCCATCGTCAGCCGGGACTTTCAAAACAACCCACGCCCGACGACGTCATTCACAACATCTATCACTAATATTCGCTATGTCACTACTTCAGTCAATGAATGCATGAAATTCCCTTGCTCTCTTTGCGATTCATTGGCTCATTTTACATACCAATGTCCGATGATCATCGAATATCGGTGCCGTCAGTTAGCCCTTCTTTACCAACCCATAGAGGCACTCATCGACATATCTTCACCATTATAAGAGCTCCATATCATCTCTCCCAAGCCCGAGGCACTCCCTACACCTCCATGGTTCTTAGATGACATCACTGACGATTTACCCCGTAACCCACCCAACTCTCCTGCTCATCCCTCGACGGAGACTATCCATCCCACCACCACGGGTACCCCTCAGTACCTCAATATATGGTTTATGTCGAGTGAACCCTCACCCTCTCCTAGCATTTCATCCTCCATTGCTACAGCAGGGGGCAACCACACTGTCACGAAGATCACTCCTCATGATCCGTTATATTCCCGTCGTTTCCAATGCGACGAAGAAATACTGGAAGAACTACAAAGCCTGGATTCTCCTTGGGATGCACTACATCATCGTGCCCTCTTCCATCCTCCGGAATCCCTCATGCCTCCTAGCCACCATCCCATTTACGCAGTCGAAACCAAAGACTTTATCCCATCAGGGACTATCGATTGGTTCAACAATCCTATTCCTGCACCCGATGCTTTTGAAGAAGGGAATCTAGCCAACATTTCTCCCACCATCAAAATCGACATTTCCATTAAACTGGACATCGTCGAAGAAATCATCATTGGAGAAGCTTGTACTCCTGAGGAAATCGCTGCATACAAAGCCCTCTTCCAGGAATTTTGGGATATCTTCGCCTGGTCATACACGGAGATGCCTGGCATCGACCCTTCTATCGTTGAACATCACATCGACACCTGGCCTGACATCACACTAGTTCGCCAGAAATAGAAACCACTACACCCAGCCAAGGCCGCGACTATCAAAGCCGAAATTGACAAATTACGTACGGCCGGATTCATTTACCCCATCGCTTATACATCTTGGGTTTCCAACCCTGTAACCGTCGACAAAAAACTGGGCTCTATTCGCGTCTGCACCGACTTTCGCGATCTCAACAACGCATGTCCCAAAGACAACTTCCCAACACCCTTCATCGATCAGATCATCGATGATTGTGCCAGCCATGAGGCTCTCTCCTTCATGGACGGATTCTCGGGCTATAACCAGATTCAAATTCACTCGGCCGACCAGTACAAAACCGCATTCATTACCCCGTGGGGTACGTTTGCATATCGTGTTATGCCCTTCGACCTCAAAAATGCTGGCACAACTTTCCAACGGGCCATGACATACATCTTTCATGATCTGGCCGCAATCATCCTAGCCTACTTGGACGACCTCACGGCTCGCTCCAAGAAACGCACCCAACACCTCGATGATTTACGAATCATCTTTCAACGATGTCGTCAGTACAACATTCGCTTGAACCCTCTCAAGTGTGTGTTCTGCATCACCGCAGGGCACCTTCTCGGTTTTATTGTTTCACAGAGCAGTATCACCGTAGACCCCCTCAAGGTCCAAGCCATCACCGAAATTCCACCTCCTCAGAATTTGCGACAACTACAGAGTCTACAGGGCAAAGCCAACTTTCTGCGACGTTTTGTTCCTGATTACGCTATACGCGCACATGGTTTCCTTCGCTTACTACGTCACGACATCCCTTTTCAGTGGGACGATTATGCCCAATAGTCGTTTGACGATCTGAAGGTAGCACTTTCCAATGCACCCTTGATTAGTGCACCGGACTACACTCGCGACTACATTCTCTACGTATCAGCATCAGCTGTATCAGTAGCCGGCGTCCTCGTCTAGCTCGGAGATGAAAATCGTGAACACGTCATTTATTACGTCAGTAAGAACCTCTCAGGACCACCCCTGAAGTACAAACATGAAGAGAAACTTGCTCTTGCTGTTGTCCTCGCAGTCCAGAAACTGCGCCATTACATTCTGCTTCGCACCACCAAGGTCGTCGCAGATTCCAACCCTATGCAATATTTGCTCAGTCGTCGCCAAGTTAACGGAAAATTCGCTCGATGGATCGTTATTCTTCAGGAGTACGACCTCGAATTCTCCACACCAAAGAGTAATAAGTCCCTTGTTCTCGCTAAACTTGTCACAGCCCTTCCCTCTGACACAACCGGTACCCCCGTCAATACTGACTTTCCCGACGAACATCTCTTTTACATCACTTTCGATGATCCTTGGTATGGCGACCTTCTTGTCTACCTACGAACTCAAAAGTTTGGTAATCATTTATCACGAGATGATCGTCGGCGCATTTTCTATCAGGCCCCCCGCTATCTCCTCATTTGTGACATCCTATATCGAAGAGGCGTCGACACCATTCTACGTCGGTGCCTGACTATTGATGAGGCCGACAGAGTCTTAAACGACTGCCACAGTGGTGCATGTGGGGGACATCTTTCAGGCATCGCCACGGCTCAAAAGATTATCCGGGACGGTTACTTTTGGCCTACCCTATTTCATGATTGCATTCATGCCATGAGACGTTGTGAGCAATGTCAGCTCTATGCCAACAAAGCTCGCACTCCCCCCACTCTTCTTCACCCTGTCATTACTGCAGGCCCCTTTTGTAAATGGGGCATTGACTTTATGACTTGTAATCCCCCCTCCAGCAATGGTCACAAATACATTGTTGTCACTGTCGATTACTTCACCAAATGGGCTGAAGCCATGCCCACCTTCAACAACACCACTGACACTGCAGCGCGTTTTTTCTTTAACGACGTCATATCCCGGTTCGGAGTACCACTCCAACTAGTTTCTGATCATGGGAAACATTTTGAGAATGAGATCTTCGTCGAACTCTCATATCGGTTAGGCTTCTCCCACGAGTTTGACTCACCATACTATCCTCAGTCCAACAGACAGGTCGAGGCAGTGAACAAAGTCCTCAAGACCATGTTACAGTGCACGGTTAATAAACACAAAACCAATTGGCATAACATGTTATTTTCCGCGCTATGGGCTTATCGAATAGCCGTGAAAACCGCCACAGGTTTCACGCCATTTCACTTAGTCCATGGGATCGAGGCAACTCTCCCCATCGAGTGCGAAATTCCCACCCTTCACACCGCCATCGAGCTATTACCTGACACTGCTCCCATGGAGCAGTGCTTGTTGAACTTGGAGTCGCTGGATGAGGATCGTTGATCCTCACACGAGGAAGCAGTGCTGCACAGGGCTCCACATCTCAATCAGAAACTGGAGAAAATACTCCTGGGCCCATAACAGAGGGCACTCAAAAAACTTTAGCAACCCACTAGCTGCTAAAGACGCCCGAACTGTCGGCCTCGCCTTGGCCACCTCCTCCCGCAGCGGCTCCCAATCCCGCTCATGCCATCGCACATCCATAATAACTGATCGCCACCTGCACACAACCCAAAGTCCTATATTAGATTAGGCAATTATCCCATACATCAAATAAGCTAATTTTTTCACCTTGAAACCTTGCCTCCAAGGCGCGGTTTTTTCCCCCACAGGCACGCACACATGCGCGCCTATTCACCATACAGGCGTGCTCTAGAGCGTGCCTGTCATACCCACAGGCGCGCTCTAAGGCGCGCCTGTCATACCCACAGGCATGCTTGAAAGTGCGCCTGTTCAACCTACATACGCGCACTCATGCGCGCTTGTCTACCCCACAGGCGCGCACCTATGCGCGCCTGTTTTCCCCACTGTTATAACCCTAAAATGCACCACACAGGTTTACCTGGCATCAGGCCAACTCATGCCTCTTCCTAGCCAAAGCTATGCTGAACAAATCCTCAAAAAACCACTTAAAACAAGCAACCCACGCCCTAACTTCTCACTGGGCGCGGGCATCCGCTTGCTGTCCTTATACTGCACGCGGGCATCCGCGGGCTAACCCAAAACAGCCCGCGGGTACCTAACAAAGAAAAAAATCAGGAAAGTTTCCACCGAGACACAAGGATTTTTGTCAGTTAACTGGAACTTCGAGCCATGCATGGCCGAGATTTCACCAAAAACCCTAGCTCCTTCTAGCCTATAAAAGGAGGGGTAGGGGTACTATTCAAGAGGAGAAAAAACCATAGCAAAGAAACTCTGCCAAATTGCCAAGCCAGTTTTGTCCCAACCCTTTAGCTTTGCCTCAAGCTTTAGGAGAAACTCAAGAAGCAGCAGTTGGAGGACAAAAAAGAAGAGGAAGAGCCCAGGATCAGGATCG
>ML856210.1:33903-53807 GCA_009831015.1 Picea engelmannii | reverse complement strand
TTCTTTGATAAATTCGTTGATATCCTTGGCCTTGATCATGAGGATGTTTATTCAACACTCCTAGTTCAAACTTTCGAAGGACAGGTGAGAACCTGGTTCCAAGGACTGCCAACAGATTCCATAGGATCATATGACGAGTTAGAAAGTTCCTTTATCAGACAATGGGGAGAAAGAAAAGATCACCTTTATTGTCTAACTGATTTTGGAGATTGAAGAAAGAAAAATTTAGAAACAGTTCTTGAGTTTACTCAAAGATTTAATAAATTATATAATAAGATTCCAATTGAGGTTAAACCTTCCCAACCTGCAGTGAAAGTAAATTTTGTTGGGGCTTTTGATCCATATTTATCTCTATTGTTGAGAGAAAGGAGATTTGTCGACCTCACTAAAATGTAGGATGATTCCATAGAAATTGAATCAAACTAGATGATTTAGAGAACAAGAAGGACCCTCTGGATCTGGGAGGTCATCGAAAGATGACATGGCAAAAATAATCAAAGAATTGTTAAATAAAATCTAAAAAATGGAATTGGACCAACCTAAGAATGAGCAGTTCCCTAGAAAAGATTTCAGAAGGAATCCTAACCCTCAAATGAAACAAATACAAATAAAGAACAAATATCAAAAGAGTCAAGCCCCTTTTAAAAATGAAAATTTTATAGGAAGGGAAGGCATGCAAAATTTTGAGGAGTTAGAGGAAGATATTAATAATCTTGGTGATGATTGTCAATAAGTTTATTTGAAGAGACAAGATTATGAAAATTCCCTAAACACAGAATATGAGTCTAATAATGATAAAATCATAGATATTATAGAATATCATGCTTATCAAGGAATCGTTGATAATATAATGGTTGAGCTTCAACATAATTACAATTTGAGGCCTAGAGATAGAAATATCACAACTGCCTAGCCGATTTTTTTTTGTCAAGAAGCAAAGATAATGAGGTAGCTCAATCGTTAGCTGAAACATAGACTACCAAAACAAAAGTTGCGAAAACACAAACTACTAAAACAAACACAGTTGAAACAAAAGCAACACAAACTAATAAATCATAAAAAAGGGAGATATAAATCCAAACCCAATAAGAAGATATGACAACGGGAAATTTCAATTTAGAAAATCAAATAAATAAGATCAATATTCTTGTACCTTTGGTTGAACTGGAAAAAAAACCTACATATAGAAAACAAATTGCCAAAATGATTAATTTTTCGGATACTGAAAGTCAGGCCGATGTTATAAATTTAGAATATGACAATCTGAATATAATTTTTGGTCCACACTTTGAAGGTGCCAGAGATATTGTCGCCCCTTTCTACATTACGCTAATTGTGCATGATCATTTTCTACATAATTGCATGTTGGATTCTAGAGCTACCCATAATGTGATGCCCAAAGGTATTATGGATAGACTTGGTCTCAAAATTACTTGACCATACGGAGATATGTATTCCTTTGACTCGAGAAAAGTTAAATGTATGGGTATGATTAAATATTTAGTCATAAATCTTTCACAGATTCCTATAAAAAGTTCTCTAATGGATGTGGTTGTTGTTGATATACCTCCAAAGTATGGTATGTTGTTATCCATGCCTGTGGGCACCAAACTTGGAGGATCCCTTCAACTCAACATGACATATGCTACAATCCCAATCTTTGGCAGATAGTTCACTCGCATGTACAGAGAAAAAAGGTTGGCATATACAATAAGTGATCCACTGAACCTGAATAATTATCCTGTTTATGTCACAGATCATGATTTAGGAAATTGTATTTGATCAATAGATGACGTTTTAGATGAATGTATAGAAAAAGATTGTACAGAAAAAGAAAAAATTGAAAAAACTAATAAAGATGTATATAGTACTGGAGTTTGGAAAATGTATTTCAATGGTGCTTCGTCTTGTGAAGGAGGAGGAGCTGGAGTGATGTTTGTGGCACCCAGAGATGAGTTTATTATCTCTTTCTCTTACAGGTTATAGTGGGACATCGAATACACCAATAATGTATGTGAATATGAAGCCCTGGTTTTAGGATTAGAAGCTGCGAGGAAGTTGAAAATTAAAAACTTGGAAGTATATGGTGATGCAGAATTAATTATGAAATAAATAAATCAAAAGTACCAGGTTAAACACCCAAGGTTGAGGTCTTACAGAAAATTTTATTGGGATATAATTGAAATTGTTTTCTCATCAGTTAATGTTCATTACATCCCCAGAACAGAAAATCAATAGGCTTATTCATTAGCCAAAGAAACCTCAACGTTTGTACCTCCTACTATTTTCAAATTGAAGTATCAGATAGAAATGAGGCACAGACTCTCAATACCAAACAATATACAACATTGGCAGGCTTTTTAAGATGATGAACAAATTAGACATTTCCTAGAAATGGTGGACGAATTTGCTGAAACACATATTGACCAAGAAAATTAGAATGACCCTGCTTGAATTATGCAGGAAGGAGAAGATCCTCAGGATTTTCGAGATAAGATCCTTAATCATCGCATGTTGGTACTGAAAAATAATCAGATCCCTAAAGGTTTGATTCCCTTGGAGAGATTATTTTATCATGATGATATCCCCTTGAAGTCTACTTTGCAGCCTCATCCAGAAGAGGTTGAAGACTATGATATAGGCACCAAGGAAACTCCAAGGCTGGTTAAAATATCTAAATACCTCCCCCCTAAAATAAAAATAAAATATGCTGAGCTTCTCAAGAAGTACAAGGATGTTTTTTCTTGGTCCTATGATGAATTAAGGACTTATGATACTTCCGTAATTGAACACAAAATTCCTTTGAAGAAAGGTGTTAAACCATTCAGACAGATAAATCCTATATTATTGCTTGTGATAGAGAAAGAGGTAAAGAAACTATTGGATACCAAGATCATTGTCCCACTCAGACTCTCTGAATGGGTAGCCAACTTGTTCCAGTCAAAAATAAAAATGGTGAAATCAGACTATGTTTAGATTTTAGAAATTTAAACAGATCATCACTCAAAGATAATTATCCATTACCTAAAATGGATCATGTATTGGAGAAAGTTGTTGGAGAAAATAGAATGTCTATGATTGATGGCTTTTTGGGCTACAATCAAATTGTAGTACATCAAGATGATAAAGAGAAAACTATGTTCACTACCCTGTGGGGTACCTTTATGTATGATAAAATGCCTTTCGATTTGATGAATGTAGGAGATACTTTCCAAAGAGCTATGGGAATCACCTTTTTCAGAGAAAGAGATAAGTTTTTTGTTATTTATCTTGATGATATAACTGTTTTTTCTAAATCTGATGTAGAGCACCTAGGACACCTCAAGCAGACATTTGAAAAATGTCGACAATTCGGTTTGTCTTTGAATCCCAAGAGATATCATTTTGCAATGCATGAAGGTAAACTCTTCAGCCACATAGTACCTAAGGATGGAATTAAAATTGATCTGATAAGAGTTGAAGCTATAGATACTATAAATATTCCTAGGAATAGAAAGGAAATACAATCATTTTTAGGAAAAAATAATTTAAGACGATTCATCCCAAAATTCATTGAAATTGTAAAATTGATTATAGATATGCTCAAGAAAGACAATGAGGTCAAGTGGAAAATTGAAGCCAAGGTGTCATTCGAACGTATTAAGAGGGTTATAGGTGAAGCACCTGTACTAGGAAGCTCATATTATATGAAAAAATTCCTAATTTTCTCATTCACATCTGAACACACAATAGCGACAGTACTTCTATAGAAAAACGAAGAAGGGTTCGAACAACCAATAACATTTTTGAGTAAAAGCCTTAGAGATGCAGAGTTGAGATATGATATACTGGAAAAATAGTCATATGCAATGGTGAAGGCCCTAAAGGCTTTCAGGACCTATGTTTTACATTCTAGAATAATTGCATATGTACCCACTAGTTTCATTAAAGATATATTGGTTCAGCCCGATAGTGACGAAAGGAGGGGCCGATGGCTTGCTAAAATTCAAGAATTTGATCTGGAGGTGAAACCAAAAAAGCTTGTCACTACCGATGTGTTTGCATGGACATACGAAGACCTCAAGATGTATGACACATCTGTCATTGAGCACAATATCTCGTTGAAGGAAGAGGCTAGGCCATTCAGGCAGAAGCTAAGACAGATAAATCCCATGTGTCTGCCCGTTATGGAGAAAGAAGTAAAAAAGTTGTTAGATGAACAAATCATTGTCCCCTTGAGATATTCCGAGTGGGTGGCCAACTAGGTCCCAGTAAGGAAGAAAAGATAAGAAATCAGGCTTTGTGTCGATTTTAGGAATCTGAACAGAAGCTCAAAGAAAGACAATTACCCCCTACCTAATATGGAACACATACTGCAGAGGGTAACTGGTGCATCCAGGATATCCATGATCGATGGGTTTTCTGGCTATAATCAGATATCAGTCATGCCTGAGGACAGGGAGAAGAAAACCTTCACCACTCCTTTGGGCACATTCATGTATGCCAAGATGCCATTTGGACTAATGAATGTAGGAGCAACATTTCAGCTAGCCATGGATATAACCTTCATTGGGGAGAAGGACCAGTTCATGGTGATCTATATCGATGACATCACGGTCTTCTCGAGCTCATATAAGGAACACCGCTGCCACTTGAGGAAAGTTTTTGTGAAATGTCGGAGGTTTGGCCTGTCCTTGAACCCCAAGAAATCTTTATTCGCTATGCATGAAGGAAAGTTATTGGGCCTTATAGTATCAGTAGAGGGAGTGAGAATTGATCCTAGTAGGGTGGAGGCAATTCAAACCTTATCACTTCCTAGGTCTAAAAAAGAGGTTCAAACCTTTTTGGGGAAAATTAATTTTCTAAGGAGGTTTGTGTCAAATTTTGTCAAGCTAGTGAAACACATCATGACCATGCTCAGGAAGGGAAATCAAGTGAAATGGACCGCTGATCCCAGGGCATATTTTGACCAAATAAAAAGGGCATTGACTAAGGCATTGACTATTCCAAAGAGTTCCTAATTTTCTCCTTTGCTTCTTTTGATACAGTAGCAGTGGTCTTGTTGCAGAAAAATGAGGAGGGGCGTGAGCAACCCATCGCCTTCTTCAACAAGGCATTAAGAGATGCATAGATCAACTATGAGATCATGGAGAAGTAGGCCTATGCCTTAGTGAAAGCCCTCAAATCTTTCAGGATCTATGTCTTGCATTCGAAGGTGACAACATATGTTCCTTCAGCTTCCGTGAAGGACATTCTTGTACAACCAAACATAGATGGGAGAAGAGGCAGATGGATAGCAAAAATTCTGGAATTTGAATTGGAAATAAATCCCACCAAGTTGGTCAAGGGGCAAGGTCTAGCCAAGCTATTGGCTGAATCCAATTGTGAAACCTTGGGAGTTAGTTTCATCAACGCTCACTCAGGAACTCAGCAAGCTGAGTTGCCCAGCCAATGCTCTCAAGATGGCTTATCGCTGGCCAATACATCAACTTACCCATTTATTCCCCAAACTTGCAAAAGCTCTGAGGCTATTATCTCTACCGCTCATCATGCTAATGAATCAATTCCCACATAACTAACACATGACCTCAAATTCATCAAACGCTAGAAATATGTCTAGTGGGAGTCAAAAACCATCATTGCAATATGGCGACCGTGTTTTTTATCAATATGGTTGATGCGAAAGTTAATTTAGCCACTCGATCTCGACATTATATCTCTTCACAAGCTATTCCTAGTCTAGAATTTCCTCCTCCTCCTCCGGAGATGACTTTACAAATTGAAAAACTAGATCCATCGAAAGGAGTACTCAAGCACTCTACCCACAATCCAAATGCTTGAGATGCCCATAACTACTCTATTGTTGAGGACCTAGGTCAAAACCCTTGTGCGATGTCGTCTTTGGAGGTACTCCAGATGTGTTCATCACATAGTAATTCCTTACTATCTTCTTTAGGAGCTATAGAATCCAGTGGTTCAAAAGTTATCAAGTTCTACGTCATAGATGTGAAGCCTCACTTGCCTTACCATGTGGCATTCCAAATCCATGTGGAGTATTGAAAGTATACCATCAAACATGTGTTTGTTGATGAAGGTGTTGCCACTTGTGTGATGTACCTGATCTGTTGGAAATCTCTCAGTTTGCCGACTCTTTCCAAGTCATCGAACATGTTGACTGCTTTTGATAGTCATTCCTTTTGCCCTCACGGTATTCTCCTTGCCTTTCTATTCTAGTTAGGCGGGAATATGGTAGAGGTAGAGGTCAAGGAAATTGATGCACCTCTTGATTATAACCTATAACTAAGACAGAATTGGACCTATCCTATGATCGTCAGTGTATCGTCTATTTTCTATACTCTTTGTTTTCCTCATGAAGGGAATATTGTGATGATTGAACTGTTATCCTTTGCATACTCTAGTACTAATGCATCTATTGGACCATCGATCCCTATGATCAACAATTCTTGGTTGACAATTGAGAATATCGGTGTCAGAATGTATTCTTCTCTTATGGCTACTTTCGACTTCCCAACATCGAGTCACCATGTTTATGACATGTCCAGTAGACCCGTCTCGATAGGTAGGTCCATTCCTTTCCACACTTCCTATTTTAGTGATCTGTGGGCCCTACCTTCCCCGACTTCATCTTATGAAGGTCATTTTCATGTTGGAATGTCCATGCGACTATCGACAGTGGAGATTGCGTATCAAGTTGTTCTTGACTCTTTCGCCGATCCCGATCCAGTCACCTCACCAATGGATGAGGAGGATCCCATTCTTAGGCTCGTGTGGGCCACTTAATTTTCTTGTTCACATGATTTCCTCAATGGAACTTTTCCTTCAGAAAAATCTATCACCGAATCCATGCATGGTTTTGACAGACCTTGGGACGATATGCATCACCACTCTTATTTTCTCCTATATATTGAAAGAATCAAATAAGATGATTTTCAATCTACTTTGAGTGAGATAGTTGGTCACGCTGTAGTTCCACTTGATATGCACGACATTTATGCTGAAGGAAACATGGTGAGTATTTCTCCTACCGTCACAATCAATATCTCTTGTACCCCTAGAAAGATTGAAAACGTACATATCGATGCATATTGTTATCGAGAAGAAATCCTTATCTACACCGAACTCTTCAAGGAATTCTTACATGTATTTTCTTGGTCATATGAAGAGATTCCAGGAAACGACCCTCGTATTGTCGAGCATGATATTAGAACTTACCCGGATGTTAAACCTATTCGACAACATATTAGAGCTTTCAATCCCCGGAAGGCCCCTGCTATTAAGACAGAGGTGGAGAAGCTACTTAATGATGACTTCATCTACTTGGTTCCCTTGACTGAATGGGTATCCAATAATGTTCCTGTGAATAAGAAGCAAGGAACTATCCGTGTATGTATGGAATTTCATGGCCTGAACAAGGCCTATCCTAAAGACAACATCCCGACACCTTTCATCAATCATATCCTTGAAGAGTGTGCAATAATCAAAGTATTTTCTTTCATGGACAGATTTTCAGGGTATGACCAAATTCAAATTAAACCTGAGGATCAACAAAAGACAAAATTTATTTGTCCTTGGGGTAATTTTTCATACTGTAAAATTCCTTTCAGTCTTAAAAACATCGGAGCAACCTTCCAACGCACCATGACTTTCACTTTTCAAGATCTTAAGGATATAGTCAAAGCTTTCCTTGGTGATCTTGCTTCTCACTCTCGCAAGAGAGCGGATCACGTTATGCGCCTTTGGCTTGTTTTTGAAATATTTTGTTACTATAGTATATGGTTGAACCCTCACAAGTGCATCTTCTGCGTTAGGTCTATTTGTCTTTTGGGATTTCTAGTTTCTGAGATTGGGATCATGGTAGATCCGCTAAAGGTTGAGGCAATACTTCGATTGCCTCCCTCGTGCACTATTAGACAACTTCAAGGTTTATAGGGTAAATCTAACATTTTACGTCGGTTTATAGTGAACTATGCCAATATCACTAAGGGTTTCATGTGTATTTTGAAGAAGGAAACCCGTTTTATCTGGGATGAGTGAGCCCAAGAGTCCTTCGATGATTTGAATAAAGCCTTGGTATCGACACCTCTAATGAAGTCTCCTGACTACAACAGAGATTACTTGATTTACATTGTCGCATATGAGGAGACGATTGGTATGGTTCTGTTTCAGGATGATGATGACCTTCACGAGCATGTCATATACTGTCTTAGTCGAAACTTAGTTAGTCCTGAGCTTAATTATTCTCATGTTAAAAATATAGATTTGGTTGTCGCTCATGCAGTACAACGTTTGTGTCATTATATATTACTTTGCAAGACTATTGAGGTTTTCGATTTCAATCCATTTCAATACATCCTTACCAGGCATATCATAGGGGGAAAATATAATAAATGGATTTCCATTTTACAAGAGTTTGATCTCGATTTATCTTCTGTGAAATCCAAGAAATCATTAGTCTTTGCATAATTAATATCTAAATTTCCATGTTTATATGAGGATGTTATCCATGTTGATTCATTTATTGACGAACACATTTTTCTTGTCTCATCGTCCGACCCCTGGTATGGAGACATTGTTCTCTATCTTCAAACTTTGAAGTTCCCTCGACATCTCTCACGAGATGAATGATGACATGTAAGGTACCAAGCTAAGAATTATACTATCATCAGAGACACTTTGTATCACTGAGGAATAGACAATATCTTGTGTCATCTTTTAACTCATGGAGAGGCCGAGTCAATCCTGAATGATTTCCACAGTGGGGCTTGTGGTGGTTATCTATCAGGGCTTGTGACAACCCAAAAAATTTTGCGAGATGGTTATTTCTAGCCTACTATCTTTAAATATTGTATTGAAGTGGTTAAGAAGTGTCACCCCTGCCAGGTGTTCACTCAAAAAATGCACTTGCATCCATCCCCTCTTCACCCAGTCATTACCGTTAGTCCCTTCACCAAGTGGGGGGTGGACTTCGTAGATTGAAACCCAACTTTTGTTGGGGGGCATCAACACATTATCATGGCCATCGACTACTTTACTAACTGGGTCGAGGCCATGGCTACAGTTAAATACGATGGGAATACTACCACGTTATTCATATTCAATCAAATTATTGCCTGGTTCGGTATCCCAGGTGAGATTGTCACTGATCATGGTAGTCACTTTTAGAATGAAATGATGGAATATCTAGCATCTAAGCTAGGGTTTAGACATGGTAACTCTTCTCCTTATTATCCTAGGAAAATGGACAACTAGAGGCCATCAACAAGTGTATCAAGACCATTTTTCAAAAAAATGTCAGCCAGATCAAGTCCGACTGGCACATTATGCTATATCCCGCACTATGGGAATATCGAACCTTGGTCAAAACTGCCACTAGTTTCTTCCCTTTCTAGTTAGTGCACGGTGTGGAGTCAATTTTACCTATTGAATGTGGAATCCCTTCTCTTAAGTTGGAAGTCATGCTCCTACCTGACACTTATGATCTCGAGTGACGCCTTGTACACCTAGAGAGTCTTGATGAGCAACAACGAGATGCCTTTACGACTATCAAGGAGAACAAAAGATGTGTCAAGGTCCAATACGATAATTTTGTCTTCCTCAATTGTACGTTGAGGGTGACTTGGTCCTCTTGTATGATCAAACCAAAGAACCATTGGGGGCAGGAAAGTTTAAACCCATGTGGCACGGTCCTTATATCGTGTGGTGCGTCTTAGAAAAATGATCCTACAAGTTATAATATTATGAAGGGAATACGTTGGCCAAGCCCAAAAATGGACTCTACTTTAAAATATATTACGCTTGAACCCAAATCTTGGCCGAAACTCTTTGTATACTAATGTAATTTAGTGTGTATCTCTTTCTTTTCGTATTTAACTTGCTTATCGCATTTTCCCTTGGTTGGAGATGTCAACGTTGTCTTCAGTCTAACTAGGATTCACAAACGGAGCCAATCATCATACATGGAACTTGGCTTCCACCGCTTGGGTGGTTTACTAACCCGAGGGTCTACTAGTCTCTTCGGAGAGGTGTGCAATTCCAATAGTACCTTTTTTCTGAGTTGGGAATTCTTACATAAATATAAGTGATCTTTGTACCATAGTGAATCATTTTTCCATGTAAATGTATCTAATGTATTGGAATCCTGCTACAACCTTTGAATGAGAGTCCACACTTTTCCATCATTCTTCCATTCATCCCTTGGCTCTATTATCCCATTGGGTTGGATGATCGAGATAGCATAGAGAAATGCCTCAACATCTTCATCCTTCCTTGACAGTGCATCTACCATGACATTTTTCTTCCGTTTTTTATAGACGATTTCAAAATCATAACCCAATAACTTGGTTACCCATTTTTGTTGTTCTTTTGAAGATAGTCTTTGTTCCAAGAAGTATTTAATACTATCATGATTTGTTTTGACCTTGAAGTGCCTGTTAGTGATTATTTTTGTCTTGGGTGCAAAAGAACCCAGGTCTGCAGGTTGCACAGGAAGCACCCAAGTGCAGCATGAGAGAATCCTTTTTCAATGACGAGTCAAGCGAGCGGGCGAAGTTTTGTTGTCGGTAGCCGATATCCACCTATATATTTAATCGATGGTCATCGGGTTTTTGGGGCTACCGGGTTGCCTGAAATTTAGCACAAGGGACGACTCCCATATTTGAGGACAAATCTGGGGCGTCCGATCCAATTGGGACAGTAGGCTTCCAGTCGGCATATCGGGGATCAAGGTTTCGAGAGTCACGGAGGTGTTCGTTCATTGCAGTTAAAATCGCCGATCGACGAAACGCCGAAAGAACCTTTGGCACCGAGCCCACAGTCTTAGCCCCAGGTCATATCAAGTGAGCCCGTAAAGGGGGACAACCCCTTTTATAATAACGCATACTATCTGGGTCGTCCATCTGAAGGACACGTAGCACGCATCCACGCCATGTCGATATTCGGGAGTTCGAGTTATAAGCGCTCCTCGACATTTCACATTTCGAAACCCCGAACCTAGAAACGTCGATAGCGCCTTGGGAATAAGCACATGGTCACAACCCGTGGCCACTTGGGGAAAGAAAGGAGCTGTGTAAAGAATGCCAAAGGCACTGAGGTCATTTACAGAGGGGATCATCACAATCCCCGGGCACCATCGGATCCAATCCCAATACTGTCTCTCGCTTGAGTAAATGAAGGCAGGAACGGGTGGTTGAAGCCTCCTTTCATTCATTAAGTGTGAGGAATGGAAGGTCTGGCGAGCGGTCTTCTCAAGGAGGTCCTGCGTACTGATTTTTCCAAATAAACCATGCTAAAGTCCTCGACTAGACAGAGAAGCCTGCACACGCTAGCTCAACGCTTAATGGCTCAGCTACCCTACTTGCCAGAGCCATGCACATTTAAGATGGCGCCTAAAGAAAGGTATCAGTATGAGTTTGACTGAAGTGACACCAAGCCTTGGGTGACTGGGCACGCCTCTGTGAGGTGAATTTTCCTGAGTATATAGACTCAGTCCTTGTATTTTGTAAGGTATCGATGGTAGAGCAGAGCTCCATAGTGTAAAGTTTTAACAATATTCTAGTTTTCTGGTTATGCATCTGTATATGAGATCTCTTGTTTTATGACATACAGTCTTTCTTACTCCATCTAATTTTCGTCTCATGCTAAGAGAGTTCGTGATTGACTGATTCACGTGTATTATTGCAGTTATGTTATGATAAAAGATTTATTGTTGCATTATTGCATTCTCTGGCTTTTGCGTTTGAATGTAAGATCAAATTGCGTTTGGATGTCTTCTTCCACAGCCTGTTAGAATCTCGATGTTAATAACAGACCTCTACTTTTCTCTTATATAAGTCTTCCACCTGTTCACCCTTCACTACAACTCACTGTCTAAAGTTTATATAAGACCTCACTCACCTATGCATTCCTGGCCTAGATTTAGAGTTGGAATGATATTGTTTTGAGTTGGCTCCCATTCGGTCATCCCATCTGTAAACCATCGTGACATAAAACTGATGGGCATTGGTCTATTCTCCTACTAGCAATCCAGGAGTGACTTTCGTCGCCAACATTTCTAGAGCTGTTGCCGGGGACGAAGTTGAAAATTTTCCTTGGGATTGAACGACATTGAGCCTCTGATTCTGAAGGTGCATCAGGTATCAAAGCCTTTTAAAGATTGTTGCTGTGCACCTGGCGACTCCATTGTGACGACTCCACTGTGGCAACCTTGCCGCCTCAATTGTGGCTTTCAGAGGCAGACACACGCGGTCCCATCCTTAGCTGCCTCTAGCTACGCCTAGAACTAATAGTGAGGTAGTTCTCGGTAAAGAAAAGGCCCTTGAAGGAGAAACTGCTACCATCGAACCAGGTAATCTTCCGTCTCCCTTTGTAGAAAATCCATTCTCTCCACCTCAGTTTCCTGGCAGACCATCTTCTAAAGTTTCTCGTTTCTTGAATTTTGGGAGTGTTCCTGTTGAGGTTTCCCCCCCTGGTCTGGGATTAGAGGTAGAAATCCTTGTCACTCCCATCTCCTCTAAAGTTGTATCCTGGCGTAGACCTACAACCGCTGAAGATTTTCCCACTCCCAGCTTTACTGCCTCTCCTCTTGCCGTGGTCACCACTTCTGCACAAAGAGAAACATCCACCGGCTTTAGCTCACTATCCTTCTCCCTGAATCCCCTATTGTTTCCCACTCCCCTCAGAAGCCCGTCCCCAGTATCCCCTTTTCGAACTCCTTCCCCTCCGATTTCTCCTCCGCATAATATCCCTATGGCAAGACCAAATCCCCCCATGACCAGAATGGAGGCCATTATATCCGCTAGGTATGCTCCCCTCGTGCTACCTCAAAAGCTTAATGCCTTTCCAGTAGACGGTTACCTCAAGCAGCTGCCTAAATTCACAGGCGAGGGGGACATATCTGCGGAAGAACACCTGGAAGCCTTCTACAATTTTACAGATGATAACGTCATCATGAACGCAGATGTATGGATGAGGATTTTTGTCCATAGCCTTCAAGGCGAAGCTAGAAAATGGTTCAACGACCTGCCTCCTGGATCTATCAATGGGATAAAAGCATTGGATGGTGCCTTTTTGAGACAGTGGGGAGACAAAAAGGATTTCGTGTATTACATGATAGAGTTTGGGTATTTAAAGAGAAAAGAAGGGGAGTCTGTCTCCGAATTCTCCAAGAGATTCAATAAAATGTACAACAGAATCTCGGCTGAGATAAAACCCTCTGAAGCCTCTGCAAAGATAACTTATGCTAGCACCTTTGATCCTGATTTTTGCCTCCTGTTGAGGGAAAGGAGAGCTACTACGCTGGCCCACATGAAGGACGCAGTCGTGGAGGTAGAATCTAATATATTGGCCACTAAACGACTCAGGAATACTGCTGGTAGAAACATATCTAGGCAGAGGCCTGAAGCTTCCCCATCCAATTCCTCTCCCCTTCCCCTCCAGACAGACGAGACAACAAGAGCACTAAAATCACTTTCTTCCAGGATGGAAAGGTGGGAATTAGAAGGGAAACCCGTCTACAAAAATCCCCAAAATGCAGATGGTAGAGGTTTCAGGAAGCCTAATAACAATATGCCACGGGCTTTTCCTAGGGAACAAAGGAGCAGGGATAGAGACGATCAGAGGATTCAGACCCCTCTCCAGAACAACCTAGTATCTCATGAGGAGGGGGAGGATATGGATGAACTCGACCCTGAGATCCACTGCATTGAGGACACGTCCCCGTTTCCTCATCTGACTCAATATGCATATGAAGAATCCCTTATCAACACTCAAATAAATGCGTTCAGTAGAGGGGAAAGAGCTGGAAACACTCCTAACACTTATAATATCAGGTCAAAGATGAAAGAAGGAAATTTTGACATCCAGGACCAGTCCCGCATAATGGAGAGGCCTACTAAAGCTGCAACAGCCACTACCAAAGAAAATAAAGCTCAGAATGTTTCACCAGTAGCCAAAGAACCTGTCACGGGGGTAAGGGAAGTTCCTAAGCCTACCCCTTCCTTCAATTTTGAGCATGAGATTCAAAAGATTAGAATCCCTATACCGTTGTCTGAACTAGTTAAAAATGAAGATTTCAAGAGATCCCTCTCCAAGCTGTTACATTCTGACCCCCCTCAGCCTTCCACCGACTCAATAAATCTCCAAGATGAAAAGCCGACAGTTGTCTTAGGGCCTATGGTAGAAGATAGAGATGACTCATCCCCTCCCTTCTACATGTCCCTGAACATACATGATAAAGTGTTGCATAATTGCCTCATGGATTCGGGGGCTTCCCATAACCTTATGCCTAGAATAGTTATGGAAGAATTGGGACTGGAGGTGACCAAAAATTATCATGATTTGTACTCTTTCGACTCAAGGAGGGTGCAATGCCTGGGAGTCATCAAAGACCTGGTAGTTTCCTTGTTCCAGCTGCCCATGAAGAGCGTGGTCATGGATATTGTGGTAGCTAATGTTTCCCCCAAGTTAGGCATGTTGTTGTCTCGATCTTGGATAAAAAATCTTGGGGGAACACTTTAGATGGATCTCACGTATGCCACCATTCCGGTTTTCGGAGGGGAACAAAGGAGGCTGTATAGAGAAGCTCAGCTGGCTTACATTGTCAGTGATGAAGCGAATCCCACCAATCACCCCATCTTTGCAATTGACACCGATTTGGGGTCTAGCCTATTGCAGCTCACTGATGCTCCTGAAGAGCCTTTCCAAGTCCGAAAGCAGCATAGTCTTGACTACCTGAATTCCCCTCCAATCCCCTCTGTGTGGAAGATGGTTTTCGATGGAGCTTCTTCTAGCGCAGGCGCAGGCGCTGGAGTGGTTTTCATTTCACCTTGTCAAGAGGCCATATCCCTGTCATACAAATTGGAATTCGAAACCACCAACAATGTAGTAGAGTATGAAGCTCTTATTCTGGGCATGAGGTCTGCGAAGGAAATGGGAATCAAAGAGATAGCAATATTTGGAGATGCTGAGTTGATTATTCAGCAAATAAGAAAGGCTTATCACGCTAATAATCCACAGATCAGAAATTACAGAAATGAAGTATGGGACCTAATGGATAATTTCTTCTTGTCTTTTAACATTTCTTTCATTCCGAGGGGGGAAAATTCTCTAGCCGATCTTTTAGCCGTATCAGCCAGTTTTATCAAGGTTCCTCTGCCGCCTGGGATAAAAAGCGATGTTGAGATAAAATACAGGCCCTCTGTACTGGACAATGTCAAACATTGGAAGATGTTCGAAGATGATCTGCAAATTGAAAGGTTTCTACAATCTGTGGACGAATTTTCTGCATTTCACATTGACCAGGATCCCGATCTGGAAGGTGACCCTCATCCCGAGGAGTTTTTAAATAAGATCGATAATCACCAAATCATTCAGCTGCCCATCAATCACATTCCGAGAGGACTTGTCCATTTAGAAATAGTTTTCTATGGGAATGATGTGTCAGTAAAGGGCAAGGTCTCAAATGAAGATGTCGATACAACCGAATGCAACATTGGTTCACAGGAGGAGCCTAGGTTCGCAAAATTGTCAAGCAGTTTGACCAGAGAACAGAGGGACGAATATACACAGTTGCTGAGAGAGTTTGCCGATATGTTTGCATGGACATACAAAGACCTCAAGACGTATGACACATCTGTCATTAAGCACAATATCCCATTGAAGGAAGAGGCTAGGCCATTCAGGCAGAAGCTAAGACAGATAAATCCCATATTGCTACCCGTTATGGAGAAAGAAGTAAAAAAGTTGTTGGATGCACAAATCATTGTCCCCTTGAGATATTTCGAGTGGGTGGCCAACTGGGTCCCAGTAAGGAAGAAAAGCAGAGAAATCAGGCTCTGTGTCAATTTCAAGAATCTGAACAAAAGCTCAAAGAAAGACAATTACCCCCTACCTAAGATGGAACACATACTGCAGAGGGTAACTAGTGCATCCAGGATATCCATGATCGATGGGTTTTTTGGCTATAATCAGATATCGGTCATGCCTGAGGACAGGGAGAAGACAACCTTCACCACTCCTTGTGACTTGGAAATAAATTCTTGTGACTTGGAAATAAATCCCACCAAGTTGGTCAAGGGGCAAGGTCTAGCCAAGCTACTGGATGAATCCAATTGTGAAGCCTTGGGAGTTAGTTTCATCAATGCTCACTCAATAACTCAACAAGCTAAGTTTCCCAACCAATGCTCTCAAGATGGCTTATCGCTGGCAGATTGTTCCTAGTATCGTGACATTCTATACTTTCTGTAGGAATTGAAGCCTCCGGATGGAATGGGTAAAAGCAGGGAAAGAGATTTAAAGCTCAAGGCGGTCAAGTATTGTCTCATGGAGAAAGTTTTGTACTGGAGAGATCCTTTGGGGATGCTGCTGAAATGTTTGAACCCACCAGAAGCCTAGAAAGTTATGTTTGATTTCCATGAAGGCCTTTGTGGGGGGCATCATTTATGGAAGACCACAGCTCATAAGATCCTCAGGGTTGGATATTACTGGCCTACTTTATTCACTGATGTCTACAGAGGAATCATAGCTTGCATCAAATTTCAAAAGTTCTCAGGAAAGAAACATCTCAAATCGTTTCCATTGAAGCCTATAGTATCTCCAGCACCTTTTCAGCAGTGGGGGCTAGACTTCATTGGAGAAATTCATCCTCCCTCAAGTGGTCAACACAGATGGATCCTGACAGCAATAGATTATTTCACCAAGTGGATATAAGCTATCCCCACCAAAAGCGCATCACACAAAGTAATTATCAGCTTCCTAGAGGATATCATAGCTATATTTGGCTTCCCCAGCAGGATCGTCACCGATAACGCTGCTTCTTTCAGGTCTGAGCCTCTAATTAAGTTATGCGAATAGTTATAGATCTCACTAATTCACTCCACCCCCTACTATCCCCAAGGTAATGGTTTAGTAGAGTCCTCCAACAAAATCCTGATAAGGATCATTAAAAGATTATTGGAGGACAACAAAAGGGCCTAGGATTTGAAGTTGAAATTTTCCCTGTGGGCTGATCGAGTAACAACAAAGAAATCTCTGGGGACTTCGCCTTTTCAGCTGGTCTACGGAACAAAGGTGGTTTTTCCTACTCAACTAGCCTTACATGTGGTGAAATTATTTCAAGACTATGAGGGAGAACCAGATCATATGATCAGAAGGATTCATCAGATAGTGGAAGTGCAATAGATCAGAGAACAGGTGAGGACCACAGCTGATAGTCATTAGGAAAAAGTCAAAGAGACTTTTGATAGGAAGGTCAGGAAGAAGGAATTCGAGATCGGGGATTTGGTATTTAAGTGGGATGGCCCCAGGCAGGACAAAGGCAAACACAACAAGTTTGATGCCCTCTGGATCGACCCCTTCAAAATATCTGAGGTTTTCTCAAACAACACGTATGGGTTGCAAGTTCTGGAGGGTGAACAGGTTTTCAACAGCCCAGTGAATGGGCATTTTCTGAAGAAATGTTTTATTTGAGCCTTAGACAGCTCCCTTGTTTGTAAATATTATCCTTTAGTTCTTGGTTTATTTTCTTTTTGCATGTTTTTCAGCTTAATAAGTGACTCCATAGCCCAATAGCAAGGCACTAAAGATGCAGAAGGAGTTCTTAGAGCATCGCAGGGACGACTCTATCCCCCATGGAACCTAATGTTAACGATTATTTTTGTCTTGGGTGAAAAATAACCTAGGTCTGTAGCTTGCATAGGAATAACCCAAGCGCAGCACGAGAGAATCCTTTTTCAGGGACGAGTCAAGCGAGCGAGCGAAGTTTTGTTGTCGATGACCGAGATCCACCTACAGATTTAATCGACGGTCATCGGGTTTTCGAGGCTATCGGGTTGCTCGAGATTTAGCACAAGGGACAACTCCCATATTTCAGGACAAATATGGGGTGTCCGATCCAATTGGGATAGTAGGCTGCGAGTCGACGTATCGAGGATCGGGGTTTCGGGAGTCACGGAGGTGTCCATTCATTACAGTTAAAATCATCGATCGACGAAACGCCAAAAGCACCTTTGGTGCCGAGCCCACGGTCTTAGCCCCAAGTCATATCAAGTGAGCCCGTAAAGGGGGACAACTCCTTTTATAATAATGCATACTATCTGGGCTGTCCATATGAAGGATGCACGGAACGCATCCATGCCATGTCGGTATTCGGGAGTTCGAGTTATAAGCGCTCCTCGACATTTCACATTTCGAAACCCCGAACCCCAAAACGCCGATAGCGCCTTGGGAATAAGCACGTGGTCATAGCCCGTGGCCACTTGGGGAAAGAAAGGATCTATGTAAAGAATTCCAAAGGCACCGAGTTTAGTTACAGAGGGGATCATAACGATCCCCAGGCGCCATCGGATCCGATCCCAATACTGTCTCTCGCTTGAGTAAATGAAGGCAGGAACGGGTGGTTGAAGCCTCCTTTCATTCATTAAGTGTGAGGAATGGAAGGTCTGGCGAGCGGTCTGGTCAAGGAGGTCCTGCATACCGATTGTTCCAAAGAAACCATGCCAAAGTCCTCGACTAGACAGAGAAGCCTGCACACGCTAGCTCAGTGCTTAATGGCTCAGCTACCTTCCTTGCTAGAGCCATGTGCATTTAAGATGGCGCCTGAAGAAAGGTATCAGTACGAGTTTGACTGAAGTGACACCAAGCCTTGGGTGACTGGGCACACCTCTGTGAGGTGAATTTTCCTGAGTATATATACTCAGTGCTTGTATTTTGTAAGGTATCGATGGTAGAGCAGAGCTCCCTACTGTAAAGTTTTAACATATATTCTAGTTTTCTGGTTATGCATCTGTATATGAGATCTCTTGTTTTATGATAGACATTCTTTCTTACTCCATCTAATTTTCATCTCATGCTAAAAGAGTTCGTGATTGACTAATTCGCGAAGATTATTACAGTTATGTTATGATAAAAGATTTATTGTTGCATTATTGTATTCTTTGGATTTTTCATTTGAATGTAAGATGAAATTGCGTTTGGATGTCTTCTTCCACAGCCTGTTACAAACTTGATGTTAATAAAAGACCTCTACTTTTCTCTTATATAAGTCTTCCACCTATTCACCCTTTACTACAGCTCGCTGTCTGAAGTTTATATAATACCTCACTCACCTATGCATGCCTGGCCTAGTTTTAGAGTTGGAATGATATTGTTTTGAGTTGGCTCCCATTCGGTCATCCCATCTATAAACCATCGTGACATAAAACTGATGGGTGTCAGGCTCTGCTCCTGCTAGCAATCTAGGAGTGACTTCCGTCACCAACAGTGCCTACCTATTAGGTAAGGATGCCATTTCTCCAATGCATGTAGTATTGCCATCATTTCCTTCGCATAAATGGGTTTGTGTAAGTCCTTTCCCTTGAGTGGTCGACTTTCAAAAGATAGGAGCCTTCCTTGTTGCATTAGGACATCACCAATTCCATTTCCTGAGGCATCACATTCCACTGTAAAGTTTTTGTGAAGTCTGGAGTGGTCAACACAGGAGCTTTGCACATCACCTTTTTAAGTTGTTCAAAATCTTTAGTTGTCTCTGGAGTCCATGAAAATTCATCCTTCTTAGTTAGTGGCATTAAAGGTGCTGTTGTTCTTCCATAATGTCGAACAAACTTGTGGTAGTAACTTGTCAAACCCAAAAATCCTCTAAGATTATTCAATGTTTTGGGAATCATCCAATCCATCATGGCCTTAATCTTGTTAGGGTCTACCTTGACACCTTCATGAGATACAATATGACCCAAATACTCTACCTCCTTCACTCCAAAGAAACATTTAGATGGTTTGGCATATAGTTGTTGCTCCTTTAGTAGTTTTAGCACCTTGTCAACATGTCACACATGATCCTCCCAAGACTTTCTATAGATTAGTATATCATCAAAAAATACTAACACAAATTTTCGAAGGAAGGGCTTGAAAAT
>ML856210.1:0-27796 GCA_009831015.1 Picea engelmannii | reverse complement strand
CCAAATGGACCTTATTCCAAATCCTCCCAACCCCTCACTTCCTGTGATACAAGTGATTCCCCCTCTAGATATTGTTCATATTCTCTCTCCTGAGCCTGAGGCACTTCCCACTCCTCCATGGTTCATGGACAACCTATATGAGGATTTTCCCCCAAATCCCCCTAATTCTCCAGTTCACTTCCCCTCAGAAATCTTATGACCGACCATAACTTTTAACCCACAGTATCTCAATATTTGGTCATGTTGAGCAAACCGTCGCAACCTCCTTGCGTCACCCCCTCTACATATTCACCACCAGAAGACCATCACATGGTGACAGCCACCAATGTCACTCCCCTGGATCCACTATATTCTCATCTGTTCCACTGCAACAAAGACATCCTTGAGGAATTAACTACCCCCAATTGCCGATGGAATAAGCTCCATCACAGAGCACTCTTTCTCTCATAGGAAGCCTTTGAGCCTCCTAGCCGAGACTCCATATACGCAATGGAAATGAAAGATTTTATCCCATCCAAGCATTTAGACTAGTTCAACAACCCTATCCCTGCCCCCGATGATTTTGAAGAAGGAAACATGGCCAACATTACCCCCATTGTCAAAATTAATATTTCCATAAAACCTGGAATCATAGAAGAAATCACCATTGGCGCCGCATGCGTCCCTGAAGAACTTTCAACCTACAAATCTCTCTTCTAGGAATACTGGGACATGTTTTCCTGGTCACACACAAAGATGCCTGACCTTGATCCTTTTATTGTCGAACATCATTTAGACAGATGGCTTGATATTATACATGTATGTCAAAAGAAACACACACTTCACCCATCCAAAGCAGCGGCCATCAAAGCCGAAATTGACAAATTATGCACTGCAAGGTTCATATACCCCATCGCATATACGTCATGGGTCTCCAAAACCATCCCTGTCAACAAAAAATAGGGCACTATTCGTGTCTGTACTGACTTTCGCAATATCAATCATGCTTATCCCAAAGACAACTTCCCAATGCCCTTCATCAACCAAATTATTGATAATTTCACCGGATATGAGGCCTTGTTCTTCATGGACGGGTTCTCTGGCTATAATCAAATTCAGATTCATCCAAGAGACCAATACAAAACTGCATTCACTACCCGTTGGGGTACTTTTTCTTATCGTGTCATGCCTTTTGGACTCAAGAACACAAGTGCAACATTCCAATGGGATATGACTTACATTTTTCATGATCTCACTCGCATCATCCTCGCCTACTTGGACGACCTCACTGCTCGATCTAAGAAACTCATTCAACATCTAGATGACTTACGAGTTGTCTTTCAACGGTGTCGTCAGTAAAATATTCGGCTGAACCCCCTCAAGTATGTATTTTGTGTCACTGCTAGACGCCTCCTTGGGTTCATCATTTCCCATTGCGCCATCACAGTAGACCCCCTAAAGGTCTAAGCCATCACATAAATTTCACCACCTTGGAATTTATGCCAACTATAGAGCCTACAAGAAAAACACAACTTTTTGCGACGCTTTGTCCCCGATTACACCACTTGTGCACACGGTTTCCTTCGCTTGTTGCGTCACGATATCCCATTTCGATGGGATGAACATGCCCAAAATGCTTTTGATGATCTAAAGCCGACACTCTCCAACACGCCTTTGATTAGTACAGCTGACTATGATCGCGACTACACTCTCTACTTATCAGCCTCTGTCATCTCAGTAGTAGGAGTCCTCGTCCAGCTAGGGGATGATGGTCGTGAGCATGTAATTTACTACATCAGTAAAAACCTTTCAGGGCCACCCCTAAAGTAAAATCATGAAGAGAAACTCACCCTTGTAGTTGTCCTTGCAGTCCAAAAACTGTGTCGTTATATCTTGCTTCGCACTACCAAAGTTGTGGTAGATTACAACCCCATGTAGTACTTGCTTATTCGCCAGAAAATCAATGGAAAATTTGCCCGATGGATCGTTATCCTTCAGGTGTACGACTTATAAATTTCAAATCTCAAGAGAAAGAAAGTGCTCATCCTCTTCGAAGTCATTACAACATTTCTCTCAAATACTACCAGTTCACACGTCAATACGGACTTCCCTGACAAAGACCTCTTCTACATCCCCTCGGATGACCCTTGGTACGACGACCTCCTTGTCTACCTTCGCACACAGAAGTTTGGAACCTATCTCTCCTGAGATGGTCGTTGATTTATTTTCCATCAGGGCCCTCGATATATCCTTATCGGTGACATATTATATCGATGAGGGGTCGACACCATACTCCACCGATGTTTGACCATCGACGAAGGTGACAGAGTTATGAATGATTTCCACAGTGGTGCTTGCGGTGGTCACCTCTCGGGAATGTCCACTGCCCAAAAAATCATTCGCATGGGATATTTTTGGCCCAAATTATTTCACGACTGCATCCACACCATGAAACGATGTGACAAATGCCAGATTTATGCCAACAAAGAATGAGCATCACCCACTCTTCTACACCCAGTCGTCACAGCTGGCCCCTTTTGAAAATGGTGAATTGACTTCATGACTTGAAACTCTCCATCCAACAATGGAAAAAATTACATTGCCATGGAAGTCGATTACTTCACCAACTGGGTCGAAGCCATGCCTACTTTCAACAACACCGCTGACACCGCAAGACATTTTTTCTTTAATCACATCATTTCCCATTTCAGAGTACCACTACAACTAGTCTCTGATCATGGAAAACACTTTAAGAATGATCTCTTCATCGAACATTCCTCAAAGTTAGGATTCTCTCACAATTTCGCCTCACCCTACTACCATTAGTCTAATGGATGGGTAAAGGCGGTCAACAAGGTCCTCAAAACCATGTTGTAGCATACTGTCAACAAACATAAGACCAATTGGCGTCATATGTTGTTTTCAACGGTATGGGCTTATCGCACGAAAGTTAAAACTGCCATTGGTTTTACACCATTCCATATCATCCATGGGGTTGAATCCACTCTCCCCATTAAGTGTGAAATTCTCACTTTACGTACCACCATCGAGATTTTACTTGACACTGCTCCAATGGAGCAATGCTTGTTGAACTTAGAGTCACTCGATGAAGACCGTCGATCTTCCCTGCAGAATAATGAGGCAGCTAAAAAATGGTCGAAGGCCACTTTTGACCACCATGTCAACCTTCTTTCATTTAGTGAAGGAGATCTCATCCTTGCCTACAACATTGCTTATGATACCCTCGACCATGGAAAATTTGAGTCATTATGGCATGGACCCTACATCATCCAACACTGCCTCACTAAAGGTGCCTACATACTAGCCTCCCCCGAAGGATACCCTCTCAAAGAGCCCGTCAATGGGTTGTACTTAATTTTTTTTTACGCCTGAGCATAGTCATTCTACACTAGGATTTTTTCTTTTTTGTGCACATTTGTAGATGTTTTAGTCTTATTTTACTCTGTTCATGCCTTATGTCTAATCTACCATTCATTTTATTGACATATGTTTTCACCATCGGCCTATCACATCGGTTACATTGACAGAGCTAGCCGGTTGACAGAGAATCTTGCTTCAGCCACTTGGTCCCTTTATACCCCCTCACATGAACTGCTCCATTCCAATGACATATGCTTAGGGTCAACAACCAATAATCAAGCCGAATACACAACCATCCTTGGCCTCCTCGTCGAGGCCAACCATCGCCATTTTTTCTACCATAACATCTTATTAGATTCCTAGCTTGTTGTCCTGTAGCTCAACAACCTGTACCGTGTCCGCGATCCCTACCACTTCCGCAAATACCTACAAGTGAGACTATTATTTCAAAATTTTGATTCAATTACATTTACAAATATTCCACGACAATCCAATCAAATATCAGATAATATGGATAAACTAGTGTTATATTGGCATTTATCCCATCAAGACACCATTACACATACATGAATCATAGAAAGTTTGTCACATCATATATATTAGACATCATAAAAAGCACCACAAAACATCATCACATGTGAACACCACAAAGGTCCCAAAAATGTATATCCATATATATATATATTGATCAATGTGCCATCAAATGTTTACAAAACATAGTACAACATGTACATCGCCCATAGGCAAGAGAAATACCCAAACCCTATAGGCCCACAATAGGTGTCACCCCACTCTATACAAAATGGGCCCGCAGGCCTAGATAAATACAAAAAATATACAACAAATCGCACTCATGGTACCTCTAGAGCACCGCCACTAGGTCCTCTCTCGAGAGGAGGATCCCCACCAACTAGGGGTCCTCCAGGTCCTGGGAACAATTTCCTAGTCATATCTTCCCCTACTATAGCTACCTTAAGGATCAGGATCCACAGCTCCACCATAAGGCCCACACACTGCTCCAAGACTCCCTCGTCTTGGATCCGAGTCCACATGCCCTCACGAAATCCCTATAGCACCGCCTCCAATTGGCGGTGAAAGTTCGCTAACACTTCACTGACCTCTGCTGGAGGAGCATGTGAAGGCCCTGCACTGGGGTTATCATATCTATGTCTCCTACCATATCTCTCATCATTAGCTAGCCTTGCACCAACCTCATCCCTCCGACGTCTCTCTCTTTCCTGTGACTCTCCCTATGGTGGTCTCATGGGTCCCTGACGTGTCGACTCATTGACCAACTCTACCTCCAATTTGTGCATCCCCACATCTGCACATGCAACAAACAAATGATAGCATCAACATCCATCCATACATAAAACATATTCTATACTATCAAAAATACAAAATGTTGAATACATCAACATACCTTTGTGGTCCCAACCCTCCTCGGGAGGTAATACCATGTCTGGATCCTGACGATAGTCCATCCCTCCATACAAGTACCATAGGATGATCTATGGCATCTGACGCCAGACACGTGCTAGCTCGGCCGAAAAAATAATGGCCACCCTCCCCACCTCCATGTCGAACCAAAATCGATGCCCACCACATCACTCGTGGCTCCCGTGCACCAGCCACCTCCAACAACACTCTAGGGTGCAATATGGGTACCCTCTCTAGAAACCGAGCCACCAAGATAGACCCAAAGGAAAAATCATCAAATTCGCCATCCTGACACCGGTTAAGCTGCCCCATCGTCTTGGTGTGAAGCATCAAACCCCAGGAAAAATGCTCTTCGACCAATGCCCTTTGCATGATATTCAACTAACCACCACTGATTTGCTGAGTCACCAAGGATCCATAGATCCTCACGATAATTGCTATGATGCAATGATGCACGAGTGCATCCATCACATCAATCCTAACAATTGAACTAGACATAAGTACGGCCCCGAACAATATCTTCATGCCACGTCTGCCAGGGGAACTTCCCCTGGCAGCTAGGGCTCAACAGGAAGGGCCCTCCCTCGAAAAGGGAGCCTAGTCAAAAAATACATATCCTTCATCGTAGAGAATGTAAGTTGATCCCCTCACACAATGAAGCACTACAGATTCGTGCTCCACATATATATCACAAACTGCAACAGGTACTCCTATGCCCGCAACAGTGAGAATTCAAAGAACTTTAGCAACCCACAGGCTGCAAAAGGTCCCCACACACCCGACTCATCATCCCTCACTGCCTCCCTGAGGTGTACCCAATCCATCTCCCTCCAGTGGACTGGCATGCTGAACTGATCACATGCATCCACATAAACAAATACTTAATCAGACATCACAATCCATAAAAACGAAAAATCTCAAAAAGACAAGTTTTTACCCTCCCTTAGTTTTTCCTCATGTGCGCAACTGTCACCCCCATAGGCACGCACATATGCATGCCTATTCTTCTCACAGTTGCACATCAATGCAGAACTGTCGAAGAAACATATGCTCATCCATACACACTTGAAACACACACAAGCATGCATTCATGCGCACCTGTTCGCTGCACAGATGCGCACAAGTGTGTAGCAGTACTTTGAACAGGCACGCATCTAATGTGTTCCTGTTTTCCACATTCAGGTGCCCCCATGCACGACTGTATTTATTACATATGTGCCCCAAGTGCAGGAATCCTCCAATCACCCATGCATTGGGGGGGCCACCCTCACAATATATCCCAGTACGACCATCCGTACGACCCTGCCCAGAACATAAATTCTAAGTACTATGCAGGAGGATGAGACCACTAACCTAGCTCTCGCAAATCCTAGATCAGATGGCTCGAACTCCCAGAATATCCAAATCTCCTTTAAAAACCTCTCATCAACTCACTATGGCAACAGGTACAAATGAGGTGGCATTATGGGCCCTACAACTATATATAGTCCATTTTTCCAAACTTCCATGATCAATTATAAGACCTTAGAGTATCCATTTTCTAATCCATCTTTAGCCACAGGATTAGGATCTCGCCACCTACACATTCGCATTCCCCAGGTCACCATCCATCCTTGGCCCCGGGGGAACATTTTTCTCACATCATGCCCAGGTATGCATGCTCATGTTCAAAATTATCAACTAAATTTTCTATGGTCTTTATATTCAGGTATTGTTCACTTCGAGTATTTGGTTTTTTATGTGCACAGGTACTCGGTCACCACAAACCAACGCAACCCCTTCAGGTAAATTCTTGACACTGGCATGTAATCATTGCCTCTGAATATCAATTGCATCTCCCAGTCACTCCCTCCGACATTTTCTTGTAGGATCCTCACATCTGGCTCTGCAGTACTATCACCTCCACTGTGTTTCAAGTACTATCACCCAATAGAATTCTCCCCCACATGATTTGTCCGATTCATAGTCCCCTTTGGCACTTTGACACTCATGCTGCTTTCACCCCCTAGGGATGGGAGTCCAGATATCCATACACATGTTTGAGAATAAACCACATACTCCTTCTCCTCATTATTCTAGCTTTCCCAATGGACTCCCAGTATATCTCCTCACGGTTCTCATTTGACCACGCCTCCGTAGTATCAGTAACCCCCCATTTCATCCACATTCAGTTTTCCCATATAGAGATTTCCCTCCATTCATTTACCTCATATAGAAACCCACCTATGGGCCCCCAACCCTCCACTAGTTCTCCCCACAACCTGTGCCCTCACAGGACAAGCCATCTTACACCGGGGCAACCGTTTCTGTATCTGCACACTTATCCCACATTATTATTTATTCATTTGGTAATTGTACAAAAACTTTCTTTCCATCATTTGCATAGATTTTTGTTGTCACCCTAAGTGACCTTCTTTTTTCGACAAAGCAACCCATGTTTCCCTTGGTTGGGGAATTCATTACCTTCTACTCTTGTTGACATCGTCCATAAACCCTGAGTATCCCCCCCTCCATGTACCTATGATCTCTTTGTTTGTCCACTTTGTCACGCCTCTGGCACAATTTAACCCATGACTATTCATCCCCCTGATGCTATATTCAGTTTCACGGTTGCTTCCACTCATACTTCACATATATCCCCAATCAGGGAAATATTGAGTCTCACCACCTATTGACTTCGTCCATGTCCCTCATCGGTTCCTGATCGCATCCAGTGGATTTCATGAAGCCCTTTTCTTCTTGGAGTCATGTCTCCCTTTCTGTCGACATCAACACAGTTTCCATAAGGGCAAGAATATCTTGAATCTCATTACCTTTACAATGCAGAGTCTCAGATGACACAGAGAGATCCAACATTTCTCTCTGTTGTCATTGACCCCCATAACATTCGACTTCAACACAATCTCATGTTGCGGTGGGTATTACTTTGTGACTATTGCAGTTGTTTTATACTATCTGAAGACCTCTGATACTTGATGGGACATCAATTCCTGTGAGTCATCGACACTTACTACAAGTGTCATCACCTCTTTTCAGAGTATGTTCACCACCAGAATAGGCATCTGCCATTATCAAACCACCCGAGAGGGTGTTGCAGTTATTTACTTCATCATACAACTTCAGTTACTGTCTTACAAATTTGAGTTAGATAACATGAGCATGGGGCATGCCCGCCTCATTTGTATATGGTTTTTATTTTTTCCACACCTCGAGAAAGGTTTGGGTCCCATAGGTTCCCCTCTCCCTCCAATGGGTCATTCTTGCAATTCCTCTCAACACTCTTCCTTACAATGGTACTCTCAGTAGAAGAAACATTGATGTATTTCGGCTATACATATGTTCTTAACCTCACACATCAGGGGGCATCTGTTATCACTAAAATTCCATATGCAAATGGTTACAGGAATCCAACATCTCCAAACACCTATTAGTTCATTCATGGCCCAAAAAATGCATTTTCAAAGGGAAGAAACTATACAACTAGTTATAAAATCAGCATGTGCTCAGAATATAAAGGAAGTGCATGCACGTGTGCCAGTAAAAATGCCAAAAAAATGCATATGTGCCTGATGCGCGACTGTGTACGTAGAAAGCCGCACACACCTAAGAATGGTACATTTATGATTCTGTTCAGCCTCCCACCCACTTTTGGTTCATCTCCCAAGTTGATTTGACCCTCAAATCCGAATTGAATTCGAGTGGGGGGTTGATCAAAGACCTAAGGGTTCCCTAAAGGCCCCCTTGTTCACACTAAAGACCGGTTAGATAATTCCTCAAAAATTTTCTATAAAAAGAGGCCATGGGTGCACTACATTTTCAAGAATTTATTTGTATTTTTATTCTTCCTATGTTCTCCTACAAGGAACCTCTTTATTCTTGGAGCATACTAGCATCATTTCATTAAGCCATTTCCTTCCTTATGTAATTTAGTTTTGTTTCTTTAGTTGTTATTAGCTTAGTTGTTGGTTTATGTCATGTGATTGAGTCATTTGAATCATACACTAACTTCTGTCATGTTCATCTAACCCAACTACACTTGCAAGTGTCCCTCTCTTTCTCCTTCAAGTGGTGAAAATGATACAACACTATTCATTGATGTTTGTGCTAAAAGCAGGGCTTGTGTCAAGTGTAAGAAATTCTCAGGAAAACAACAGCTCAAGTCCTTGCCTTTGAATCCTATGGTGGATTCATGACCCTTTCAGTAGTGGGGCCTAGATTTTATTGGGGAGATTCATCCGGCTTCTAGTGGTTAGCACAGGTGGATCTTGACTGCTACAGATTACTTTACCAAGTGGATATAAGCTATCCCCATAAGGAGTGCTTCTCACAAGGTAATCATTAGTTTTCTTGAGGATATTATAGCAAGGTTCGGTTGTCCGAAGAGAATTGTCATTGATAATGTTGCATTCTTTAAGGCTGAACCATTGACTCAATTATGTGAATAGTTTGGGATTGCATTGATTCACTCAACTCCTTACTACCCTCAAGGGAATGGACTAGAAGAGTCCTCTAACAAGAGTCTTATAAAGATCATCAAAATGTTGTTAGAGGACAATAAGAAATCATGGGATTCAATGCTCAAGTTTTCTCTATGGGATGGCAGAGTGACAACAAAGAGATCTCTTGGTGTCTCTACTTTTCATCTTGTATATGGAATTGAGGCCATCTTTCCCTCTCAACTGGCCTTCCCTGTGGAAAAATTCTTCCAAGACTTCCAAGGAGAGCCTGATGCTATGGTCAGAAGGATACAATAGCTGGTGTAAGTGCAGCAAGCTAGAGAGAAGTTACTGGACAAAGCACATCAACATGAACAGAAGATCAAGCAGGCTTTTGATAGGAATGTAAGAAAGAAGGATTTCCAATTGGGAGATCTAGTACTAAAATGGGATGCGCCCAAGGAGGACAAAGGAAAGCATGGAAAATTTGATGCCTTGTGGATCGACCCCTTCAAAATATTTGAGAGCTTTCCAAATAATATTTACAAGATGCAGAATTTTGAGGGTGATGAAGTTTTTGGAGGCCCTATAAACAGGCATTTTCTGAAGAATTTCTTTGTTTAAACCCGCAACCGACATTCCACCATTGTAAATACTGTTCCTATTTTTATGTTTATTTTTCTCTAAATAATAACCTCCATAAACCAAATATTAGGCACTGAAACTACGTGTTCTTGGAATCTCACAAGGAGCATGCAATCCCCTACGGAGCCAAATGTTATCACATGAACTTGTCAGAGCCCTGTCTCTCTCCTTTTCGTAGACTAGGTTTTAAAATTTCCCCCCTTCGGCTTGTAAATTATTTTTCAATTTTCCTCCTCTGTGTTTAAAGTGCCTTGGTGTCGCTTCTTTCCTAGCCCACATCCAATCGTCTGAATCCTTGATCATACAGGTCGCAACCATGAGCACAAAGTGCAACACTTAGAGTGGTCTAATAGAAACTCAAATCAAGCGAGCAAGAAAGTTCAGTTCTCAGGGGAGGAGATTCCATTCAAAGTCCATATTTACGGTCCTTAGGTGATCAGGATCATAGAGTTGCATGAAGTTTAACATCAGACAGAGGTCCAAAGTTGTGAGGTCAATCCTATACGTTGGTGCTGGGAAGGGCACGTGGCACAGGATCAACGATTTTGCAAGTCAGAAAATTCCAAGGGTAGAGTCATAAGGATTCACGAAGTGAAAACTCACAAAATGATCCGGACCATTAAATTCAAAAGGGCATGTGGTACAGGCTCAACGATTTCACGGTTTCATGAGTCAGAAAAGTCCAAGGGCAGAGTCGTGAGAAGTCGCGAAGTGACAACTCGCAAGATGATTTGGACCGTTCAATTCACAAGGGCATGTGGCATAGGATCAACGATTTCACGGTTTCATGAGTCAAAAAAGTCCAAGGGAAGATTCGTGAGGACTCGTGAAATGTGAAATCGTGAGTTGATCTGAGTTGTTGGATGGAGGAAATTTGTGGACCATTGATCTGACTCTGGGGAAGTCAGAGATTCAGGAATCAAGAGAAGGGAGGTGAGTATCCTTTCAAATTCTTGAGACGCGAAATGCTGATACAATGAATATTAGATCTAGACCGTGGATATTATAGGGACATGTGGCAACCGATCTAATGGTTTGCAGAAGTGAATTTTGGGATTTTTGGGAGAAATCGTGGCCATTGGATGCATAATCGATCCAACCGTTGATCTGAAGAAGGGAAATTTCACAGTATCGAGTATCAAGAGAGTGTATTCAAGTGATGTGAAGGCCCCCAAAATGAGAAATCACGATGCACCCAGGAGTTGGGCCCATGCTCATGGCACGAGGTTGCATGCAGGACAAATGTTGTGGAAGAGAAGCTGGCACTAGGAGCTTTGAGAGCACGAATGAAAGAGTGTGAATTTCATGAGACCTGCACCAAAAGCCGAAGATGCCCGTGTGAGTTAAAGAATGAGATCATCATGGTTTCAAGGTGCCAGGTTGACTCGAAGGGATTCTAGCAGTGCATGGTGTATCCCTGGGTGTTAAGTCCTGTCCCGATCTCGATGAAGGAAGCTAATGAAAAAAGGAGTGGTGGTTGAAACCTCAGCTCACTCCATAAATGGAAGGTATGGAAGGTCTGACCACGGGGACTGAACCGTCAGCCCATGGTACTTTTGCGAGCATATTTTCCTGCCAAATCCATTTTGATATGAGCTCTTGTCTAATAAAATAATTCCCACACAATCCGACGGAGCGGGCGCTGACTGGAAGATTTGAATGCAAGGGTCCAATCATGCTTCTGGTAGTTGCAGTAGTTTTGAGTATATATACTCAGTTTTGATATTTTGTTAGGGTCGATGGTTGAGCTAATCTCTCGTATTGTAATGTTTTAATGAAGCTCTGGTTCTCTAGTTAGGTTACTTGATTTGAGACTTCTTGTTTAATGAAAGTCAACTTCTATTTCCATCTTATTTGCATCTGATACTGAATTTTCATTATTGAAGGATTCCAATGGATTGTGATGGCTTTGTTGTAATGGATGTTTGATTGCAGTGTAGTTATAGTGTTTTCAGTTTCCTGAAACTTTGAATTCAAGAGGATCTTGTTTTCTGAGTTTTTCCTCCTTAGGCTACTGGAAGACTTGATGTCCAGAGCAGACCTTTACATATTCTCCTCAATTTCTTCCTCCTACTCAGCCTTACTACAACTTATTGGATGAATTTGATCAAGACCTCAATTTCTTATGCATAATGCCCCATTTTTCTAAGTTAAAACGATATTCTATTGAGTCTGACCCATTTGACCTCTTTAAATCCATTAACCGTGACATATAAACTGATGGGTACTAGGCTTACCTCTACCGCAATCCAGAGGTGACTTCTGGTGGTAACAAAAACATATAGTTCTATTTGTGCTCTTAGCTTGCAGATCTCTCTCTCTCCTCTCTTATTCTCTCCCCTTCTTGCGCACCCAGCTGAAGGGTTGATATTTGCACCCAACTAAAGATCCACTATATGATAACACTCTCACAATGTAATGCTTCTCTCGCACAAAACAATAATCACTCTCTTAACCCACAATGACGAACCCTTCTTCTCTCATCTAGATATTTATTTATACATTAAAATTACTCCCAGACAACCTTAGACTAAAGTCTAAGTGTCAAAACCATAAATGCCAAAACCCTAGGTGTCTAAAACCCTAGGTCCACTTGACCTGCAATTTTAGGGCTTCGCCAGCCTGTCTTTCCTTCTTTTCCGCGAGGTGCTCAAAATCACTCGTTGAAATATTTTTCTAATTGTTGAGTTGTCCACGATTCATATTTCCTTGTTTATCTATCTTCCTCGATCTTCTCATTCAACGGCTCGTTTTCCCTTCCTTTGATCCTTTTTTGCTTCTTTAACCACTTCGACCCATTCTGAGTCCATTTGCCTTTCGCGCAGTTCGTACTTCACCTTTATTCCTTACTCTTTGCTTTCTTCCATAACCAAGGGCCAACAACACACTATTTGGTGATGAAATCCAATGCCGCGAGAAAAATCTAAGAAGGGGTTCAGATAGAGTGGGTGGAAAAGTTATGTTGACAACCTGCTTAATGGACTTACACCCCGGTGCAATATCCAACACATAAACGTGGGCATACCCTTCAAGGATCCCGAGTGAGTTTGGCCAACATCAATTCTAGGTACCGTGAAGACTTGGCACTCCATAGTCACCTCGTGTGAAGACCCTAAAGAGATAGGCTACTAAGGTTGCCAATTATGAAAATGATTCCTGTGGAAATAGTCAACAGTCCAATACACGTGCAAGAGAAGGGTATCTAAGCCCAAAATCACCTCAAGAAGGTCCAAACAAAATTTTCTTCTCAAGTGACCCCCAATAATATGCACAATATCTACACTAAGACCAACAAAGTAGGGTGAGTAACTTTTCCGGCCCTAATGCGACCTCGTGATTGACCCTTGTGTTATAAGGTCTTCCTAGGACAAAATGTAGCAAGTGGATTTAATGCTCGCTAGAAAAAGATTATATGTTTGTTTACAACTTTGGAAAGTTATATTTCACACCTATTCCAAATCACTACACCCTAAGCTAATGTAAACCCTAAGCTAATGTAGTTTTTCTACCATAAAATATAAAAAATGTCTAATCAATTTTTATAAGTGCTTTATTTTAAGGGTGTTGTTTACTCAAGAGGAAAATGGCGTCGATTAAATGATGTTTTGACCAACTCTAAAAAATGAAAAGAGATGAGAATGCAAATATTTCACTTCGATGAAACCTATATTACAAGAAGGAGAAAATGTTTATCATTCCCAGATGCACAATGTCCCAAAAATTTATTAAACTCATCAATATTAAGAACTTCAAGAAATGAACCAAAGAGACTGTACACCAATACATGATTCTTGGCTCCCCAATGCCAAAAATGCCAAAAACCATGCAATTTCACTACTTTAAATGCAGATATGCCCCCAATCTAATGCAAAGAAATACATTGAAATTTTTTGTTTCAAAGATAGCTAAAAGCAATAGAAAATATCTCTAAAAACAAATAAATCCAAATCAATTTTCTCTTTTAACACGAACTATTCAATAGAAGGAAAATAAGTTCTTCTACTAAATAATTCTAAAGAAAAACAATGATTTGTAATGGAAATACACTCAAAGGAAGAGATCAAATCTTTCACAAGCACACAAGATAAAACAAAGCAAAGAAGGATAAAAGCATGTTCAAATACTGAAAAAAAAACTGTAATCAAACTATAATCAAACCTAAAAATTGACCCCAAAACCATATCTAAGATCTGGGCAAAGAGGAAATATTTGACTGTCACTCAAAAAAATTTCTACAGGAATCGTTGTAGGCTACAGAAGAGCATATTTTGAGGATCAAGGATTGTCGCAGGTAATGTGGAATACATAGTGCGGTGTTGTCGCTTTGGTTTTCACAGGAAGGGTGCGACGATGACTGAAAATAAGGGAAAAAATGAGCAGAGGATAGAGTTTCTCAATGAACTTTTAGGACCAAGGAGTCAACATGGATCACCCAAAGAATCAGAGAATGAAATTAACCAAAAGAAAGAAAGCTAAAATAAAAAAAGGAGGAAAAGACCAAAAGAGGACGTTCCCCAATATGGTGGCCAATTTTGTTATCAGATAAATCGGTAAGCGTGGACACAAACTAATATCCCTAACTTCAACAAGAAACTAGAACAAAACATAGCAGAATACAAGTTTCTCCTTAGATTTCATTGTAATATAAGCTAGTTCAGAGAGGGACAAATGACTTGCCATTTAAATGACATTTGATCCTCGCCAGAGTTTTCCTTGATCCATCTTTGCATTTGTGGGATTTTGAACCTATTAAGATTGACAAACCAACAAAGAGAGAGAACAACAATATATATTCCAATGAAGTCTATGTATAATATCAAGGAATTATACAATAAAAATGGAGACACTTTTATAGGGAATAAATGTATCACTGCATTATATTGATGAAAGTGGAGAATACAACCTATGCCTTGATGTTTCAAGGTCCCTTCCAATGGCCCTTTGCTTAAGCACACACACCTTTGCTCCAATACTTTGATGAAGAGTATTCACAACCTTACTTGGAAAGCTAAAGCAAATCTATCACAAGTACAACCTTCAACATAATTCTTCATGCATAATCCAACCTAGCATTTCCCATGAGATATACCTCTTTATATAGGGTGAAATAGGGATGGATCAGGAGATTAGGATGATCCCACTAAATTAGAGAAGCGAGTAATATCCAAACCGATTGTAGGCCACTTCATCTTCTAGAATATTTCCTTCTAAAAATTTCGTGAATTTCACCTTTTTCTCTTGTTTGAGCATCGTCACACCCTATGCACAAGCAACATGCAACGATGCCGCAATAAAATTTGGTGCAACATGCAATGATCAAGCATCGTCGCACCCCAAGTCTTTAGCAGGATGTTATGATCTCCTTTGATATGGTTTTTAAGAAAAAAAAAACATGATTCACTTTCTCATGGAGAATGTCTCATTTAGTAGCTTCAGGGAACAAATAAGTGAGTTATGCACATATTGTTAGTTGATCATAGGGGTGACCAAAACAATGTGTAACAACTGAGCCACTAAGGTTTTGTTGGAGGTACTAACAGTGTTGACCACTCCATGTTGCACAAGATTTTCTTGCTTTATTATGAAGGAATCGCATAAGGAATCGAGAGAGGGATTTTTATAAGTAGTCCCTAGAGATTCTTTGATGGTCTAGAAGGTAGATACAAACACTAAATATGCACTACTAATCTTAGCAAGAATAATATATATGAAAATATCTTGTTCTATTTTTATGTTGCATTCTTCACATAACATTCTAAGTGTTTTGAGCTTAGATAAATAGTCTTCAATGCAAGAAAAATATTTTGTAATTAAAGTCATTAGCTTATTTTCTATTTGGTGGGCTCGAATGATATTATGTTTACCAAACACAGTCTCAAGATTTTCCCAAGATTCATCAGGGTCATCATTTCCTTGAAGGTGAAACCTTAAATCATGAGAGATGGACATTCCAATCAGTCCACGTGCTTCACCATTCCTATTTTTCCATTTGATTTTCTTTTCATCATTAGTAGGTTCCATTTCTTTCCCCATGGTAATCCGGTAAAATCCCTTACTTCTTAATAAATCCTCCATATGGGATTTCCATTGATGGTAAGAAAAATATCACTACAAGAATCCTTATTAAATATGTAGATAATATGGATTTAAAAACTGAAAGTGATGGTCTAGATGGAAGGATCTTGAAAAAAAAGTTTTTTTTTCTCAAAACGACACTGAATATGGACTTCGAATGTGAAAGATATGCCCCTTTGAAGAAAAAGGCATAAACAATAACCAAAGAGCCACGTGGCAAGTAGAAGTTCGTAAACATAGTGATACCCCTCCAAATAACTTCACTTTTACAAATAAGTTGTTGAATGAGGTGCCCCACTTTTATAAAAATAATCTGGGATCTCACTTTTACAATGAAGTTACTTTTTAAAAGAAAGTTGGATGAAAAATAAATAACTTTAAAATAAAATATCAAAGATACTTATAGTAATTCACTTTTATACTTGAAGTGAAATACACTTTACAATGGATGCATGGAAGTTTTCAAAAAAAGTAACAAAAAAAAGACTTGGACTCAAGACCTCTTACTAAATAAGGAAACTTTTAACCAAGTGAGCTAGTGAAAAACATATTATATCCTTTAGAAGGAGGATTGGGGTTGTTGTTGTTTTTGTCATTGATGATGATGACCTTGGAGAGTGTGCTCATAAAAATCTCTTTTAACACAAGAAAAAAAATTATCTTCTCGATGACAACAAGGGTTGGATCTTGGTTAGCTTACTCGTAAAATGCACCCTCTCCAATTTGTTTCATATTTTCCAAGATTGCAGAGGGCATGGGGAAAAGAGAATGTGCAAATACAAAAGAGTAGCAACCCAGAAACAAAAAACAAAAAACAAAAAACTGAAATAAATCCAAAATAATACTCTTCAAAATTTTAAAAATGGCATATTCGGGCTTTATACCTCTAGATCTAACTGAAATGACCGTATCTTGAGAAAACATAAACCTTTTCGAATGAAACAAAAAGTTTTTCTGATAGAAACAAGCACTCCAAACACAATGGAACAATCCTCTTATCCCAAAAATGTGCATAAATGGAAAAAACCAAAGATGAGGCAACTCAACTTCACGATCTCCATCTACAATGAGAGTGAGAGTAGGTCTTCAGATAGGCTCTGATACCATGTTCAACAACACAAGTATTCCAATAGAGGAAAAACAATGTAACACCCCAGGTTTTGAGCCCCCATATTAAATAATGTATTGTTACATTGATGAGAGGCAAGAGTTCCCAAACAATTATTAAAAGGCCAGTGTGCCTAAAAAATGTAATGTATTATCATTATTAATAAAAAATATATCACTGGATGCTAGACATACAAGGACTAGAGTTATAGGGGGCTATGATTCCACAAGAGAGGGGGATTGATGGGCTAAGTATTTATTTTATATTACCCATTTTGTATAATGGGGGAAATGAGTCACGTGAGCTTCTTGGGGAAGGCCATGAGGTTCTTGATTCCCAATAATTACATAAACCCATCCCTAGTTTGTTAGAGGGGGTTTGTTCTCTCTCTCTCTCACTCCCGTTCTCGTTCTAGTTCTTCTTTTGGTCGCCTCACTCATTCACTCACTCATTCATTCATTCATGCATGCACTCCATTACTCTATGTTCACACCTCTCATGGATTTTGCACTCCATTCATTCCATCAATCACACATATTTCCTCATTTATGTGTCTTGGCTTGGGAAAGGAAGACAAAATGTTGAAGGAAAACCACGGTTTTGTTGGATGTAGAGATCGTCGGTGTAATCCAACCATTATTTAAGGCTTGCATGTCTGAGATGCTTGGCCTATGTTCAAATTTGATCACAACTGCGAGTCCTGAGAGTCCCAGCATGGATATTTTGGATCAACTGCATTGGAGCCTTGGAAGGAGAAGGAATTCCTGAGTCACTGTGTGGTAGAGAAGGGTGGAGGTCCATTCTCTTGGGTGGTGCAGTCTGGGTAGAAGAGAGTTGGGTTTTTGGATTGTGGTGGGTGTTGGAGAAGCCTGTGAGAGCTTGAGTGTTGACTCATTTTGGAAGCCAAGTAACACTCTGGAACCATCCTTGTGGATTCATAGCCCTAGCTTTGGGGTGACTTTGTTGTTGAGACTTGGAACAACAAAGTCTATAGTTGGGTGGAACGCCCTTGGTCTGCAACCAATTGGTGTCTTATTTTATAAAAGATAAGTGCTCTCTTCTATGGTTTCCTTTGCTTGTGTATTCATTTCCATTGCATATTAAATGATTATATCTGAGATTTGTACTTATAATATGCATGATTTCTAGTTAATGTTGTGCATGGTATATTGTGCGTGTCTTTTGTTTTGTAGTATGAATATTGATCATTGCATGTATGTATTTCATGCTTCTTTATTAATTAATTGTTATAAGAGATTCAAAATCAACCAAGAGGCGTGTTCTTGGTGTGGCATGCCTAGCCTTTGGGATGTTGGGTATGTTACAGATTGGTATCAGAGC
The DNA here is from genome assembly GCA_009831015.1 of Picea engelmannii. Classification (NCBI taxonomy): domain Eukaryota; kingdom Viridiplantae; phylum Streptophyta; class Pinopsida; order Pinales; family Pinaceae; genus Picea; species Picea engelmannii. The sequence continues at coordinate 9,391 of ML856210.1, read as the reverse complement.
TTCTGGTTCAAACATTGGACTGTTACGGGCCAGAACAAGTGCGAATCAGAAAGATTCACTGACACAAATTTTATATATCTATGCAAATTTGGGGAAAAACGGTGGAAACATTTGAGTGAAATCCCCCAAATTCATGAATGGATCTGAGTTAGAATGATTCCAGGATTGTCTAAGAAGTTAATGGATTCCATATGTGGAGTTGCAAAGATGAATTCAACTTATAAGGTCGAAACATTCGAGTTTTAATGGTTGTTGTAATGCTAGACAAAGTTTGTAGAATCGATGGTTGAGATCGTGTTTGATCTTGGATCAACGACACAGATTCATCCTTGATTTATTTTTTAAAACTCGAATGTTTACAAATCTTGGCGAATTTACCAAATCGACAGCTGGGATTGATTTGACGATTTGAAAAATGAGGAACATCGACGATTTGTATTCATTTCAATTGTTTTGGGAGTTTGATAAAATTTATGATCATCGATGGCTAATGGTCATGGACCGATGAGTTTAGTGAAGGGTTGAAGATTGACCAAATAAACTCTCTTATCACTGATGAATAATGGTCGGGGATTAATATATTTAGGTGAAGTTTTGTTTTTGGAAAAATAAAACCTTTGAAGTCTCGAACTACGAAGTAAATTTGGATAGTTTGTGTTTAAGGACACGTGTCCGTAGATCAGCCTATTCAGGAATTCGACATTTGGGGGATTTCTGGTGTAGTGTGGAGAAGTCTCCTGGAGTCATGAGGGACTAGAGTGACATGGCCTACTGAAGTCACCTAGGGTGATGTGGACACACTAATTCTTGCCATGTGTCACTGTGTCTCATGGTTTTCAAAGACCATTTATGCCAGTTAGTATATGACATGTGTCACCCATCATATAGGGCCATAAGTCCATGCCTTATTTTCTACCATGTAGCACCCCCTTGGTTATTAGTTATGGACGAATACTCTGAGATTTCTCCAGTTCGGCATTCTGAAGGAATGAATTGCGATGAAGGAGAAACCCCCGAAGCTCCGAAGAGCAGAGTAAATCCTCACCGTTGATCAGGATAGGAAACATGGCAGTAGATCCTATAGTCCGGAGACTTGGCACTCAGGAGGATTCAAGGCATAAGTAGTTGGGGTCACGGAATCCCAAAGGCTTGAAGGCAAGATTCCATAACAACCATTGATTATAGTAGAAACGTGGTGCAAGATCTGAAGGTCTGGGGACTTGGTATTCCAAAGAATTTTAGTTGTAGGTTGCTTGATTCAAGAACTCCTAAAGGACGGAGTTAATCTAAATTGTTGATCAAGAGATGATACATGGAGGAAGGAGAGGACCTTCGATATTTTGGATCTTTGGAGAGGTGCTTGGGAAATCCCTAAAGCCTAGAGCCGTGAAGAAAATCTTAGTTGTTGATTGGGAAAGGATACATGGTAACATATCCTGCAGTCTGGATACTTGGCACTCTTGAAGAGTTTAGAGTGTGGATATTTTGGAACTCCCAAAGCCCAAATTCCTAGAGCTCCTGTTCACTTTTTTATCTCATCCCTCGATCAATTTTAAACTACACAATCTCAGATATAGTAATTCTAACACAGAAAATCACCAGGAAGGATTTGGCCCGCGGTTTTGAGCCATGGTCACTTGGGAAAGTGGTTTGGAGGAAGAGCCTGTGAAAAATTGATTTATGTTTCAACCCAAGAATAACATGGAAGTATTATTTATATATATTCTTCACGATTTAAAAGGAACTGTAGCATTATTGACAAATTTTGTTTTTCATATGCTTAGTTATGAAAAAATGGTCACTTGCACATTTTGCAGAATTAAGGGATTTAAACATATTAGGTCAGAATGCGTATTGAATAAATGGAAGAAGGAGAGGGAGCCTCTATCCATGATAAAGAGTCTGAAGTCTAGAATACCAGAATTGGAAATGCAGAGACATAATCCAATGGACGCAAGGCCCGAGGGGAGAAAGAAACATTGCTAGAAATTGTGAAGAGCCTGAAAATAGAAGTGTAGAGCTACAAGATAGACAACAAGAGGCTGACGAGAGAGAAAATTTAGATAAATGATCAAGTTTTGCAGAGCTTAAATCAATTGCAAGGTCAACCCAAGAATGGCTTAAATAAAGAGGAATAAGGCATGTGTCATGAAAGAAGATATGATCATGGAAGAGAGGGTTAGTCTAGAAGTGTTAGAAGAGATCGTAGACACCACTTACCTCCTTACTCAACAATAATGTTTTATGCATCTGAATATTCCTTAAGCAATCAAGAGGTGTATCTTGTTAGGCACCAAAGAAGGAGACATGAGGTGGACAGTTTGCAAGGAGAGATGAGGAATATTAGGCCACCATCCTTTGATTGTGAAAGAGAAAGGGAAGTTGATGCTGAAGCATGGTTTCTTCGACTCGGGAGATATTTCCAATTGCATAAATATTCATCAAATCTAGAAGCCAAAATTTCCACCTACCATTTACATGGGAAAGTTGCAATGTGGTGGGATCAACTGAAGCAAGTTGAACACATTAATGAGAATAGTATCACTTGGAATTTGTTTAAGAAGTATTTCATGAGTACCTCTCAGAGCATTCTATGACAAGAAAATGCAGGATTTCTTTGAACTTAGGTTGGGAAGCATGACCATGGAAAAGTATGAGAATAATTTCTTAGGGTTGTTAAAGTATGTTGGGTTTATAAAAGATGAAAAGGTGAAGATACAGAGGTTCTTGAGTGGAATGCCATCCTTTTATAAACAAAATATTTGGTATGATGATCCCAATACCTTTACTTAGGCCATCAAGAATGCTAAATACATGTATGAGCAAGGCCAGGGAAGAGAATCCATGCAAAAATCTTGGTAGGATAAGAATAAGGAGACGTTTGATCATAGGAGGAAGGCATTCAAACCTCCCTTTCAATAGAAATGAGCCTAACAAAAATCAGTAAGACCGGTATGCTAAGGATGATTCCAAGAAACAAGACTCCTTAGGAAAAAGGGGAAGACCACCAATCCAATGTTGGGGATGCAAGGAATATAACTTGTACAAGTATTTACCACACAAAAAGGACAGAGTGAAGACTTTGTACTACATCCAAGATAATACAATAGTCGAAAACATGGGAAGGATTAATGTAGCCTTAGATGATTGACAAGCAGAATACAAATCCAACATGATCGAGGTGAAAGGTAAGATCATAAATCATCATGTTGCTATTCTAATTGATTTAGGAGAAATTCATTGTTGCATTGATCCTAAAATAGTGGATAGATTACATTTGGAGAAAAGTAAGCTTGGGAAATCAAGTGTGGTTCAACTAGCCACTGGAACCAAAAGGAGAATCCATGAGGTGGTCAGAAGTTGTTCCATAAGTCTTAATGGTGTGAATACTAGTGATCTAAGTATCATACCATTTGGGTCTTATGATATTCTAATTGGAATGGATTGGTTGGAAAAGAATTATGTTGTCCTAGATTGTCATAGAAAAAGATTTACATGTCTTGATGGATATGGAAAATAGAGCACTGTTAAAGGAGTTCCAAGACCGATCTCTATAAGGGAGATTTCATCCTTACAACTGAAGAGATGTTTCAAAAAAGGGTGTCAATTGTATGCAACCCAGGTGGAGGATCTAAAAGATACAAAGGGTCCAAGCCTTGAAGATTTCTCGATACTACAAGAATTCGAGGATGTATTGCAAGAAATACCAGGGTTTCCACCAACAAGGGAAATATATTTCTCTATTGATTTAGTGATAGGAGCTTCCCTGGTGTCAGAAACACCTTACATAATGAGTATGCCTAAGTTAAAAGAATTACAAATGTAGCTAAGAGGAGAAAAAATATTTTCAAAGATAGAATTGAGATCAAGATATCATCAAGTAAGAATCAAGGAAGAAGACATCCATAAGATAACCTTTAGAACCAGGTATGGGCATTATGAATTTGTAGTCGTGCCATTTGGATTGTCCAATGCACCAACTATCTTTATGTGATTAATGAATGACATATTCATAAATTACTTGGATAAGTTTGTCATAGCATTCTTGGATGACATACTCATCTATTATAAGTATGAAGAGGAGCATGAACATCACCTAAGATTGGTATTTCAAGTGCTGAGGGAACAACAATTTTATGCCAAGCTGAGTAAGTATTATTTTTATCAATAAAATATCCATTACTTGGGGCACATTAATTTAGAGTATGGTATAACAGTGGATCTAGAGAAGATTGAATCCATTAGAGGACAACCAACACCCATGAATGTTTCAGAAGTCAGATATTTTATGGGGTTAGCTGGTTACTACATAAGATTTGTAGCAGGGTTCTCTAAGATTTCTCATCCCATCACTTCTTTACAAAATAAAGGGAATTAAATTTGAATGGACAACAAAATGTGAAGAAAATTTGAATTCTCCAAAGGAATTACTTACTAGTACACCTATTTTGAAGATTACTGACCCAAATGAGAATTTTTTGGTATGCACAGATGCATGCAAGTAAGGGCTTGGTGGATTACTCACTCAAAATGGGTATGTCATTAGTTATGAGTCCAAAAAGATTAAATATAATGAGATGAAATATGCCACACATGACTTGGAGCTTGCTGCCATTGTTCACACATTGAAGATGTGGAGGCATTATCTTAGGGGAAAGAGATTTGAATTAATAACAAACGATAGTGGTCTAAAGTATCTTTTTGAACAACCAACTTTGAATGCAAAGAAAAAAAAATGAATTAAATGTTTAAGTGAATATGACTTTGATATCAAGCATATCAAAGGAAAAGAAAATAAATTTGTCGATGCACTTAGTAGAAGAGTGCATCTCATGCATGCTACAGTTGTATTTTAGATGTTGTTGTTACAGATCAACATTACCTACAGGTAAAGGAAATCTTGCAACAAGAGGAGGTACACCATAAAATGAAAGAGTATGAGATAAAGGAAGATGGATTACTTATGCATAAAAATAGAATTTATGTTCCTAGTTCCAAACAACTTCGGAATTTAGTATTAAAGGAAATGCATAATGTTCCATATGTTGGACATCTCGGTTACCGGAAAAAAAATACAGTAGTAGGAAGCCAATTATTTTGGCCGGGGATTAGAAAGGATATTGCTTATTACATCGCCAGATGTATCGAATGTCAGAGAGTAAAGGCTAAGCATAGACACCCAGTGGGTTTTCTACTACCATTACCAATTCCAAAGAAGAAATGGGAAGTGATAACCATTGAATTTATAACTATGTTGACCAGGAAAGCAAGGCAACACGATTCAATCATGGTAGTGGTTGATAAATTTAAAAAGGTTGCTTATTTTGTTCCTGTAAAAATAACTCATACAAAAACTAGTATTGCAGAAATTTACATGAGGGAGATTGCTAGGTTGCATGGGATACCTAGGACAATTGTATCAGACAGAGACACAAAGTTTACTTCAAATTTATGGAAATTATTATTCAAAGGATTTGGTACAAATATGAACTTTTCCACAACATACCATTTGAAGTCATATGGGAAGACAAAGAGAGTCAACCGAGTAATTGAAGACATGTTAAGAATGTATGTGATGAATAAGCCATCTAAGTGGGAAGATTACCTACACTTGGTTAAGTTTTCCTATAATAATGGGTATAAAGATTCATTGAATATGATCCCATTTGAAGCCTTGTATGGTAGAAAATGTAGTACTCCAGTAAGATGAGACAACCTAGCAGATAGAGTGGTACCTGGGCCAGAGTTACTCAAGGAAATGGAATAGCAAATGGTTAAGATTAAGCATAATTTGAAGGCAACTCAAGATAGACAGAAGGTTTATGCCGACAAGAATAGGACATCAAGAGAATTTAAGGTAGGAGAGGATGTGATTTTGAAAGTAAATCCCAAGAAGTTCTCTGTGAAGTTGGGTGGTTATACAAAGCTAGAAGCCCGATTATGTGGTCCATTTGAGATATTGGAAAGAATACGGCCAATTGAATACATGTTTGCATTGCCTATTTCCATGAATGTGCATAATGTACTTCATGTCTCTTTTCTAAAGAAATATGTACATTATCCTAACCATGTTATTAATTGGCATCTGATTCAGGTAGAGAAAGAGGGATAATTTCAGGTTCATCCAGTGTGAATACTTGATAGAAAAGTCAAAATGCTCCGAAATCGAGTTATAGAGCTGGTAAAAGTTTAGTGGACCTACTATGGTCTTGAAGATAAGACCTGGGAGCATGAAGATTCCATGAAGGCAGAGTACCCATGACTTTTTGAATAAATTTTGGAATTTTGATTCTTGTTTTGTATATGCATTGAGGACAGTTCCAAAATAAGGGGGAGGGGATGTAACACCTCGGGTTTTGAGACCCCATATTAAAAAATGTATTGTTACATTGCTAAGAGGCCAGAGTGGCTAAAAAATTATTAAAAGGAAAGTGTTCTTAGGAAATGTAATGTGTGATCACTATTAATAATAAATACATCGTTGGCTACTAGATAGATAAGGACTAGAGTTATAGGGAGATATGATTCCACTAGATAGGGGGCTTGAGGGGATAAGTATTTATTTTATATTACTCATATTGTGTAATGGGGGAAATCAATTACGTGAGCTTCTTGGGGGAACGCCACAAGGTTATTGATTCCCAATAATTACATAAACTCATCCCTGGTTTGTTTGGGGGGGGGTTCGTTCTCTCTCTCACTCCCATTCTCGTTATGGTTCTACTACTAGTTGCCTCACTAGATAGGCGGCTTGAGGGGATACGTATTTATTTTATATTACCCATCTTGTGTAATGAGGAAAATCAATTACATGAGCTTCTTGGGGGAAGGCCACAAGGTTATTGATTCCCAATAATTACATAAACTCGTCCCTGGTTTGTTTGGGGGGGTTCATTCTCTCTCTCACTCCCATTCTCATTATGGTTCTACTGCTAGTTGCCTCACTCATTCACTCACTCATTCATTCGTTCAGACATTCACTCCATTACTCTCTTTTCACACATCTCACGGAGTATACACTCCATTCGTTCCTTCACTCACTCATATTTCCTCATTTTCGTTTCTTGTCTTGTGAAAGGAAGACGATATGTTGAATAAAAATCATAATTTTCTTGGATTTAGATATTGTTGGTGTAATCTAGCCATGATTTTAGGCCTACAAGTATGATATGTTTGGTCTGTGTTCATCTTTGATCACAACTATGAGTCCTGAGATTCCTAGCATGGAGATTCTGGACCAGCTGCACTAGAATCCTAGAAGGGGAAGGAATTCCTGAGGGAGTGCATGGCAAGAAGGGTGGAGGTCCATTCTCTTGTGTGGTGCAGGCTGGGTAGAACAGATTTGGGTACATGGATTTCTGTGGGTGTTGGATGTGCCTGTGAGAGCTTGAGTGCTGACTAGTTTGGGAAGCCAGGTAACACTTTGGAACCATCCTTGTAGATACATAGACCTGGCTAGGGGGTGAAATTGTTGTTGAGACTTGGCGCAATGGTGTCTATGATTGGGTGGAACGTCCTTGGTTTGCAGCTAGTTGGTGTCTTATTTTATAAAAGATAAGTACTCTCTGGTATGGTTTCCTTTTCTTGTGTATTGATTTTCGTTGCATATTAAATGATTATATCTGATATTTGTACTTATAATATGCATGTTTTCTAGTTAATGTTGTGCATGGTATATTTTTCATGTCTTTTATGTTGTAGTATGAATCTTGATCATTGCATGTATGTATTTCATGCTTATTTATTAATTAATTGTTATTAGAGATTCAAAATCATCCAAGAGGTGTGTTCTTGGTGTGTCATGCTTGGCCTGTGGGAGTTTGGGTATGTTACAAACACCTTCAGTAACCACTCAAAAAACTAGATCAAATATCAACGCACCGATATTTTGACATGATAAAACCCTTGTGGGGAAACATCCATGACCCCAACTAACGTGGCCACTTGGAGCAATTCATTAATGCAAACAAAAATATTACAGAGAGATTTACAAGAGCGTTTCTCAGAATAGATCATCAATAAATGACCCTTCATTCTCTTTAAATAGATATCATGGAACAATCAGGTGTTAATCCATGGATCAATGTATCCATCAATACTGACGAGAATGTGAATTGTTGGATCACTCTATGTCGAGAACATATCGTGACCGTCATATTTCCTAACTACAAATGCATACTAATGTATACTAAAGAAACACACTTTCACCTAATGACACATTAGACCAAGTAGATCTTAACTAAATCCTATGTGTCTAAATATACTAACATATCATAATTGAAAGGAAAAGGAAAAGAAAAAGATAAATTAGTTCCTTGATGTGTTTAAGGAAAATAAGTTCCTTGACCTATTTAAGGAAGAAAATATGTTCCTTGACCTATTTAAGGAAGTGGTTGTTGAATTTAATGATCCACTAAAGGAGACACATTTGGATTTCTTCATGGAATTGAAGGATATCGAGGCGTACAATGAGTATTTTTCAAGGTTAATTGATCAGCTGAGGGAAATCAAAGGCTAGTATGAGGATAGGGAGAAAGTGTTCGAAAGGATAAAGAACTGGCATAATGTATATAAGGCATACCCTACAACATTTCTCATGTTTAACATAAAGGAACATGAAAAAACCCAAATGCTACTAAACTGGTGGAAACAAACTTACCCTAGTATGCAAGGAACAATAAGCACTGTCAAACATGCATGTGCAAAGATATGGGCCTTGACCGATGAACTCCTGGAGATCTTTCAAATTCCACTTAATGAAGAAGTAGATGTGATAGGACCAAGTGAATCCAAGGGAGAGCAAGTATCAACCATCAGGGAGAAATCCAAGAAAGATATTAATGTGATAAAGAATGTTGACAAATAAGCTGTCAACCAGTACATGATTCATCTAATGAAATGTATGTTGGTTATAGAAGAGTTTAGAAAGAGTACACATAAATAATTGAAGACAAAAGTATCTAATAGGATATTTGATAGTGATCTTTAAATCGAATAAATATAGACATGAAGGATACATATTATCATCCAAGAATATGAGTCATGGTCCAATGATCCAGGTGGATATCAGTGGCCACCCACCTATTCCACTCGTTGAAATAATAGTTTTCCATGAGAGGGGGGGGGTGAATCAGTTGTTATCGTGCTTAAACAATTATGCTTATTTTAAACTCTTTGCAGAACACTTAATGAAAATCACAATAATGCAGGGAGGTAAGCAATAGAACATTCGACATCAGTCACACATTTGAAATATACAGAGATAGATATTTCCTGAGGAAACCCATAAAGGGTAAAAACCTCTTCTTCTTGGTATGATAAGTAATCTTTACATTATGTACATTATCATACATATGAGCTCCAACTCATTGTGAGGCTACAACCTCTGTTT
>ML856209.1:5356-18812 GCA_009831015.1 Picea engelmannii | reverse complement strand
TCCTACTGCCATGTCGTAAATACGACATCTCTTTGAATCCCAAAAAGTCCATCTTTGCAGTAGAACAGGGTAAACTCCTAGGATTCATTGTGTCTAGTGAAGGAATGATTATTGACCCCGAAAGGACTCAAGTCATCATAAAACTTCCTCCTCCTACATCCAAAAAATCCATGCAGTCTTTCTTAGGCCAGATTAACTTCGTGAGAAGATTTGTCCCCAGTTTCTCCGAAATGGTCAGGTCTTTACAGAACTTGATTAAGAAAGACACCCAATATCACTGGGGACCCCTAGAAAACCAAGCTTTTAATGAGATAAAGAAGGCCATAATAGACGCTCCGTCTCTCATGAGCCTAGATTTTTCACAAGACTTTACACTCTACACTTTTGCTTCTGACCGTTCCTATGCCGTCGTCCTAACCCAAAAGAATGCTGAAAACAAAGAAGTACCCATCGCCTTTATGAGCTCCTCTTTCAAAGGCACTGAAATTAATTATCCAGTGGTAGATCGGCAAGATTATGCTGTGTTCAAAGTAGTTAAGCACTTCCGGTCCTAACTTTTGAAGTCAAGGACGAAAGTCATTGTCCCTTACCCAGTCGTAAGGAACCTGTTAGTGCAGAAGGAACTAGGAGAAAAGAGAGCCAATTGGGTCACCTCCTTGCAGGAGTATGACTTAGAAATCACCCCAGCTCAGATAGTGAGAGGCCAAGGGTTGTGCAAGTTAGTTGCTGATTCAGCAGCAGGACAACAAGAAGAAAGCGATACGTAGAACCTAGGACAAAGCGAACAAAGTGTAATATGTTGCGCGCAAAACCCTGTTAGTCCTTGGTACGATGATATAAGATTTTTTCTTGAACATGGGTCAGCCCCCCATCACTTAGATCCTGATAAGAGAAGAGCGTTAAGATTAAAGTCTGCCTCCTTTCATCTGGTTAATGGTATCCTGTTTCGTCAAAGTTTTGATGGCGTACTGATGCGTTGTCTTGAAAAAGATGAAGCAGAGAAGGTCTTGCTAGAGTTGCATGCAGGAGAAGCTGGTGGACATTTTGGTGGTGACACCACTGCTCATAAGGTTCTATGAACCGGTTATTACTAGCCCACACTTTTTAGGGACGCCCATGCCTTGTGTCGTAAATGTATCACCTGTCAGAAAGCATCAGGGCGGTTGCAAAAACCAGCCTTTCCTTTGCATCCCATTACAGTAGATTCTCCTTTTCAGCAGTGGGGCCTTGATATCATAGGTCCAATCAACCCTCCATCCTCGCAACAACACAAGTTTATTGTGACAACCACAGATTACTTCACTCAATGGTCTGAAGCTGCTGCGCTAAGAACTGTCAACACTAGTCAGGTTATTGCCTTTCTAAACTCGAATATCATCACTCGTTTCGATATCCCTGATTGTTTAGTTTTTTATAATGCTTCTTACTTTTCCTCTCTTGAGATGAACGAGTTCGCTTTGGAAAAAGGAATTAAGTTGAAGTATTCTGCTAGTTATTACCCCCAGGGCAACGGATTAGAAGAATCAACAAACAAGAACTTGATCAAAATAATCAAGAGAACGGTGGTTGAAAATCACAAGAATTGGCACAATGCATTGCTTAACGTGTTGTGGGCTGATAGGGTTACGCCAAAAGATGCTATAGGTAACTCCACATTTTTTCTCGTTTATGGTAGAGAAGCAATTCTTCCACCTCACATTCTTCTTCCCTCACTACAATTGTCACAGAAAGTTCAAGAAGAAGATTGTCCCCCTCTAGAAAGCCGAATTAACGCTTTGATGAAGCTAGAAGAGGTAAGAACCCAAGCTAAATGAAAGTTAGATCAACATCAACAATTGGTTAAAAGCTGGTTTGATTCTAATTCTGCTTATGATAGGAATTTTGAAGTAGGTGATCTCATTCTGAAGTGGGACAAACCACACGAGGGAAAGGGAGAACACAAAAAATTTCAAAATCTGTGGCTTGGACCATTTTTAATTGCTGAAAAGTTGGGTCCTAGTTCTTTTCGATTGCAAAATCTTGAAGGCTAGCTTGACACCTACCCGGTGAATAGCCTACCCGGTGAATAGCCAAGCCTTGAAGAGATACTTTGCTTGATAACAACCTTTGTATATTATGTACATATCTTGATTTTTGTATGCTTTCTCATTTGCTTTTGGTTTTTTATTTTTCTTTGAATTTTTTCAGTTTGTGTTTTTGAACATGCACATACCTGTACATTGAGCTATTCAGACAAAGATAAAAGAAACGTCCTTCACTGAAATAACTTCTGAAAAATTTGTACGAACATCAATGGTATATTTCTGAAATTTATATCTGTGTTGGAAAAATATGTGTTTGAAAGAAGTTTATCGATTTCGATCTCTGAGTAAAGTTCATCATGATCATCTATTATCTTTTTACGCTGTCCCTTTTCCGTAAAGGAATGACTCAGAAGATGTCTCCTTGTCTTAGGAAGTTGTTTTAATAAAACATCTCCGGATCCAAATAAAGGACGGTTCTAAAAAATTCTGATGAGGTCTAAAAAAATATGTTAAAGAATCATGATTTTCAGCGTCACCCCGCTCAAATATATATTTATGAAAAAAAAAAAAAAAAAAATTTTTTATTAATAAGAGCTGTGGGAAGTGCTTGTAAACCCACTGGGATGCTGAACAGGTCTACTGGCAGTGGGTAAATGCATGCATGATGCCAAGACAACTCTGTCGGGGTACTGAACAGGCCCGCTGGCAGTGAAGCAATGTCGGGTATACGAAAATTTGCAAAAAAGAAACCTCTTTAATGTCCTTTATTCTGATCCAGAACTTCTTGGCAGGATACAGATGTCAGAGTGAGTTAAATGGCAACCCTGTCGAGGCTATGGACGCCTGCTGGAAGTAGTGGCTATGCCAACAGTATTGAAGATTTTATCTTTAATATCGTGACTTACTGATCTTAAGATTGTTATCTGTTTTCATCTTTTAAAACACTGCTGGAAATAATTGGTTAATGATGATGTTTATACAATTTTATGGTTGTTACTTTTGAGTTGGAATTATCTTTACTGTCCTAAACTGGATTCATTTATTTTGATAGAGATAACTGCTTCGACCAGTGTGTCGCCATTGTTGGCAGCCAATTCACTTTTTCCATTGTCTTATAAGCTGCCTACACCAATGTTTTGCAAACATCGATTTTTTGTCGCATTTTTTAAATAAACGACACTTTTATTCTTTGCGCCTTTTTATACACTTGCCTTCATTTTGTTTTCACGACTGAAAGCATGAAAACATTAGTCTTTCGAAGTCGCATTGAAATCACTATTCGAACTGTCGTCATCTTTCTTGTCAGTATGCCTATTTACACTTACATTTCGCTTATCGTTATGCAGCTGGCAACATCCTTTGATCGTTATTCATGCTTCGATTGATTGTGTGACTTGGTTTTATCGAGTTTGTAATGCATTGGCTCTTGGATTTATATGTTATTTGATTTATGTGACCATTGGTTTCATGAAGATGCATAGGTGTTATGATTAAATCTCTGATAAATATCTTTTAATATAATCCATTTGTTAAATCCATTGGTACATTGGTTAAACACTTCATATGAGCTTTTACAATACATTGGCGCATGGTTAATATTTGATTCTAGTTTCAATTTGAATGATTTATGGCTTAAAACTTTGGCGCATTGTTGATTTTGGTTTTGATTTATATGTCGGATTTTTAAAACTATGGTGTAACAATTTCGCACATTGGTTTATACACTCACCATTGCATTGGTTGGTCGAATGATATGACTGTTGAGTTATGTTATAATAGATTGAAAAACTATGTAAATTGACGGTTGTACTGTGGAAATAATTGTTATGCATGGCCAGTGAATAACTCCACCACCTTCGCACGATGGCATTTATGCCAACCCCTTATTTCCGGCTTACCTCTGTTACTCGGATAACCCTTCACGCATTCTACTCCTGTGTGCTATGATCCAAACCCTAGGCCTACCGTGTGCTTGGCTCCATGGAACCAGTCATGCGGATCGAGCCAAACGACAACCAAGCATTGCTAATGTTTGACAATGCCTGCAGAGAATTGGAAGAAAACGCATGGCTCACCTTCATACAACGATTCAAGGGTTTTAACCTCTATGTTGCACGAAAATTCGCCATGAATTTCGATGGTTGTAGAGCCAAAGTGGGCGATATACAGTTAGAAATTAACGAGAAGTTTATTAGCTCTGCTACAGGGTTACCTGCCACAGGACAGCGTTGGTTTAAGAATTGTAAGGTCGAGGAAGTGCCATGGACACTGTTGTTCCTCTCACGCAAAGTCACCTCTTGTGACAGAGGTATGCCCATATCTATGCTCAAACCACGATGGCACGACCTTTTAATGCTAGTCAAGAAGTTCGTGACCTGTGAAAGTCGATACGGATTTGTTTTCTTCTACCACCTGCGTTTGTTGATGATTTTTATAGGGTATCCTTTAAACATGCCTTTCTACTTTCAACGCAGCTTATATAAGATGGCAAAAAAATTTAAAAGGCAGGAGGCTGACAGCAGCCTGTTCCACCATGGGCTTATTAAGCTCATCATCGATTATCATTTGAGTTTGCACGGTGATAGTTGGAAGGCTTTCATCGGCCGTAATGGTTTAGAGGATATAAACCCTGTTTCGGTTGACAAGCCTGTGGTTATTGAAACCAAGGCCGAGCCGCCTGTACCCTTACATGTCCTACTACCTAAACCCTCGATTGACCCTATGGTTGACTTACTCAACACTATAACTGACAAGGCCGAGACTATTGAAAATCTTGTGAACAAAAATCCCAAGGCAAACCTTACTGCTAATGTCAAGGGTAAAAGGAATGCTCGTTTGATTTCTAGGATGGCCAGGAACAAACCTAAAACCTCTGCCAAGTCGAGCCCTATCGTTCTAAGTGAGGATTCCGATTCTGACATAGAGCGTTTTCTAGCCAGCAAGTACCCTTACTCGCAGGGTTTATGCCCCGAGCCACCTTACGATTTCATGACAAATCTTCCTCCCTGCCTAAGAGACGATCCTAGCTACCCTGGTATTAAGTTACCTAAAGAAAACCTCGGTCATGTGATCAAACCCTCGCTTGCTCTCTCAAAACCCACACAGTCTCCCTATGTCCAGTGCGATTTATGGTTGGAATGTTATTACATTGATGTTCCCATACTCCAATCGAAAATTCAATCACTGGAAGATCAAATTGCAGTGTTGACCAATCAAAAAGACCAACTCCAAACAGCTGATAAGAAACAGAAGACAACAGGCTCAATCCTTTTCAAAAACGTTGAATCGGCTACGGCAGTTATCAACTCCAAATTGGCATAATCAAGCCGTCTCGTCGCTATACAGGTATGAAAATTTGATATCATTCTAGTTGTGTGAATAATCGAGGTTGATATAACAATTTGAATTCTGTTTTCGAATAGCTCTTTTATAATGTGTGCATCCTATATGTAGTTTTGCTTTGAATAAAAATAAATTTCGATTTGGTATATGATTTGATCATTCCCAGAATAGCTATCGATAGATTTTTATTGAATTTAAGTGGTCTTTGTTTGGATTTTATTGGGTTATCTGCCTGATGGAGTTAACGAAATTGTTGGTTCATTTTCAATTCAATTCATTTTGTGTCCACTCCCAACAGGAAGTTTTTCACGATCAATTTAGAACGCGATTCGTTTGGATTTGATTTCGTTATGATCCATATGCTGTGGTTAGTAAACGATTTTATTGAGTTTGTTGGTTACGATATGCTCTGTCATATAATTTTCAACGACTCTATTTTTATAAAAACAATATGTTCATTTAAGCCTGTGCATGCACGCCCGAATCATGGAACGATTTTGATTCGTAATGACTGTGTTAAAATATTTCATGTTCGATTCCCTCTTATTCTTGAGTTGGCAAGATTATTTGATGAGTTGGATTCCGATTATAATTGTTGCTCTGTTTGATTTTAAATTTGTAAAATGAATTGGTCAAACCCAGTTATAATTCGTTCGATTGGAACGATTTTGGTCAAGGAAAATCGATCTTGTTTGCTCGCTGTGCAATGACAAACGATCGATATCTATTACGAACTCTATTTGATTGATCCTGTTACGATTTTCTTTGTGGACAGTTACAAGTCAGTTATGGTTTGAATTCGCTCACAGTCTAAATCGTTTGCTATATAGTTATCATGATTTGAAAATGATCCTGTTCGATTCGATTATTTTTCCTGTTGACAAGACAAGTATAATGAAGTGTTTGCAATTTGTTTTGATTATGTTGATTTCAATTGAATATCAAAACTATTTCACAATTGTTGGATTCAATTTTTTGTGAAACGATTACAGTGTTGTTCCATATCATTTTGTCACCCGATTTTGTGGTAACAAAAAACAAAACAGAGTATGCCTGTCTCTGTAGTCATTTAATTGATTTGAATCATGTTTGATTTCATAATGAAATAACGATTTCAATTTATGATTCGTTTTCACATAATTATTGGATGTCAATTAAATGGAATCCTTTAAAAAGATTTGAATTAATCTCAATGCTGATTCTGTATCTTATTTAGACTAGCTACAAAATCACATGATTCTGTAGCTAGTCTATAGAATTAGATTTTTATCATTTTGTTAATAAAAGATCCTTCTAACTTGTTTATTTTTTACCCTTTTCAGGTGAATTCGAATTGCTTGGGATTTGATGGACAGTTTAGACGATATTTGGATGTTTTACTTTTATTTTAGTTTCCTAGTTTAGTTGAACTTGGGATATCTTCCCAGATTTTATGTAAACAGTTTTATAACTTCCACAAGGAGGTTTTACCCTGTGGAAAAACTTATAAATACTTATTATTTTTGTAATAAGGAGCATCCTCACTTGTGGGAGAACTAGGCCATGAATTTTTAATACAAACTGGGACAAAAGCTGATGTTCTGCTACAACTTTCGCTTTTCATAATATCAATCTTTTGTTTCATGTTTATGTTTATCAATTTGTATTTGATTAGTGACTACTTTAGCTATCACAGTCTTTTGCAAAATGATATGATTAAATTAATGTGATACATGCCTAATTTCTTTCACTTATTTAAAGAATACAACAATTACATAGTTCAGCTAATGAATCACATATTTCTCTTCTTCATCAATTGAACTATCATGTATAAATCTTTACATACAGATTTATCTAATTGTAGAGATTTATAAATTATAAGATTGTTGTTATTTTTTATGTCTTGTTTGTCCTGTGATCAAACTTAAGGAGCATTGCAGTTGTTGTTTACGAGAAGCTTCTGGACGATTTGGAGCGGGTTTCCTCCCTCTGATCTGCTCAAACAGTCATCATACCCAGGACAAATCGGGAGCGTTTCCAGGTCAGTTTGTTGTTTATTTGTTTAGTATATTTATTAGTATCTTAGTTAGATATATGTTTTAGTTTAGATTAGTAATTAGAATTAGTGTATTAGTAGTTTAGTTTAGTTAGTCTTCTATTTTATTTCTTGTTTATAAAATTATAAAATCATGAAAAAAATATCTCTTGCTRTCTTAGGACAGAATGCAAATGAGTTTTTCAGGTTTTATTCAAATCTGTAAATTGTAGATATTGTACATTTTGTGAATAAGTTTTATTTCAGTTAATAGTTAGATAGTTAATTAGTTAGAGTTAGTATAATAGTAATTAGTATATTGTATATATATAGTTAGTTAGATTAGTTTAGTTTGTTTTAATAATTAGTTTTAGTTTAGTTAGATTAGTTTTAGTTAGATTAGTTAGTTTAGATTAGTTTTCTTGTTTTTGTTTTCTTAGGACCTTAGATCGGCTAACGGAGCCGCTAAACCCATCAGGGTGGTTCATCCCAAACGGCTTGGGTTATTAGACAACCTCGGACCGGTTCCACTCTCTCAGTTGACGGACGGTCAATTTCGCCCGTCAACACCGTCTGACTGCTTCCATGACATTTGTTCCACCCTGTTCTCCTGTTGGATCTGCAAGATTGGTGACAACTGGAGATCATCTGTTTGTTCTGGGGACATTGTACTTTGTCTTATCCAACCACACAAGTTCTTTCCATTGCACATCAGAGGGGATTTTGTAATCCATCATTTCTTTAATCAAAATTTCCAAGTCAATGGATGTATCCTAGGACATGGTTGGCACGTTGACTTTCATTGTTTTGAACTTGTTTAGAATTTTGAAATCAGTAGCTAAATGTTTTACCAAGCTAGGGCCTTTCATACTTTCTTCCATATCTTCAAACCTGGAACGGTCAATCCAGCACTGCATGAGGAGAGTGTGATAATCTTCCTGATTGTATAATGAGCCTTTATCATCCCAAAATGAGGGGAGGCATTTAACAACCAATTGTTCAAAGGCGTCTTTAAATTCATGTATGCTATGCTCCATTTGCACAGCTTTGTTCTAGACCGATCTGAGTAGGTTGTGCTTGGCAATGATTCTCTTCACTGAAATGATTAATGCGGTCCTATATTTCACATCGATAGTCTGAAGATCGACAGTTGGTATAGAATTTAGTAGGTCGATGGAATTTTGGGCCCATTCCGAGGGCTTCTTTGCTAACACTTCATTTACAATAGCGCATCTGTTCCGAGCTGTAGAAGCCATGTTGTCTTTGTCATTGATAAAATTTAGATAACTTCTAAACCTAGCAACCTCCACAACAATCACATCCTATATTACATGTTTGGCTCCCTGCAATAGCGTTTTTCCCTTCTATCTAGTTTTTAACTTGTTCACTCTTTCCTGCAGGTCTTGGTTCTCTCTGTGGAGTTGAGAAATTTTCTCATCCTTCACCTTCATATCCTGTTTCAACTTTTCTAAGTTTTCTTTGAGACTCTTGATCTCACCTGTTTTCAAGCTCACCTGGGACATAGCCTGAACTAATCCCTCAACGCTTGATCTAGCCTCTACATTAGCATGCACAATAATTTCCATATCTATTGTCGTTGCTTGCATTTGTGACCAACTTTCTTTCTCTTTCTCCAATTGCAATACTTTAGCCTTGTAATCTAGTGCCTCTTGTCTGAAGGTTTCATTATCCTGCTCCAAAGCAGTTAATTCTGCTGTCTGGGGATGGTCTATAGGTGACATATTCAAACTTTTCTTCAAGCTTTGGATCATTTTGTCCTTTTCATCTAGAGAAGCTTTCACCCCCTGTGGACCTTCAAAATCTAATCTCTTTACCTGCGTCATCCAAGATTTGTTGGACACCTTCTCTTGTTTCAGTTTCCCATCTAGTTTCAGTGCATGTGTTGTCAATCTTGAAACCTTCAGAGCTAAGCTTAGGTAATCAAAGTACAACATATCACTAACATTTTTGTAGAATTTTACTTTATCAGGGCACCGATGTTTTCGTAGTGTACCTTGAACTCAGATACCTTATCGTTATCGACCGTTGCAATGTTGAATGCCTTTTTCTCGACATCTCTGACTGAGAGTAGGTGAGATTTACGCTGGGATGTCCCTTCTACTTCGGGCAAACACTCCCTTATTTCAGTATTGGCCATACTCCCTTTCATGGCATACTGATTTAGCAAGTCCTCCTTAGATTGATAAATTGTCCTAGGAGTCTAGCCGAATATGTGTTTCCTGCTGCTGAAAACCTTCATGTTGCCTTCGTTTCATGGCTTGTTTTCTGGATTGATTTCTTTGTTCTGGGTCGTAGTCTCTGCCATCTCCATGCACGTCTTTCCAGTCTGTTCTTCCTCTTCCAAGTCAATAACTAGAGAGGGTGATGTGGCTCTCATTTTCTTGAGGGTGTCTTGTTGGCTACTATCCCGTAGGGCTTCTGAACTACTTCTCTTATTGAAGATGCTCATTTTAGGAGCTTTGACAATCAACCTGGGTGAGGGTTTCTGTGCTGAGATTTGCTGAAAAGTAAGCTCTGTTTGTTTTGTTTGATAATGCTGCATGATGACCTCCATCTCTATACAAGTCTCTAGATTGGACAACTTATCTAATCCTTCAATGTGCTCATGCTCATAAGGGCCTTTTCTGCTTGCCAATATCTTCTTTGATATAATTTGATGTGGATCATATCTTCTTCCTTTCAACTGTGTGAACCCAAATTCATTGAGTTTAGATTGAATCTAAGGCAAACAAGACTTGCTCTTCATCACAAAGGGACCTACCACGAACAAGAATTTTAAATTAGAAGCCTTGTGAGATTTAAGGAAATGCTCAGTCTCTGAGATGACCCTTTGTCTTATAAATTCCAAAGAAAATATCCTAGGAGTCAGAAAAACTGGTAAAAGGTGAGGTCCTTCCTTGCATCCGTATACCCAAATCAAGGTGGACTGAGTGGAAAGCATCCAGTCTCCCATCATGTTCTCCAGACTTGGCTACAATGAACTCTTCATTTCTTCTAGGACTCTTGGCAGATCTGAACCAAAAATGAGGATGTATATCCTGGACATGATCTTGTTGATGAAGATGAGCATGGTGATATTTTTACACTCGGTCGAAATAAATGCAGCCTCAGGAAGCTCGGTGTTGTTAGAACCCAGAAAAATTCTCAACAGGTGAGAGTAGTATCTGAAATGTCTTAACGAGCTAAAATTAACCAACTGTTGATGTATATTTTCCGCAATAAATTCATCAAACCTGACACGGACTGACTTCCCAGACAGGAAGAAAATCAACAGGAACCCTAACATAACCTCTACCACAAACTTTTCATTGTCTAGACCTAGAATTTGAATCAACAGAGAACAATCCCACTAGACTTCGAAGATCATGATGTGCATACTGACAGGCAGGGATAGACTCTCTGAATAATGTTCAGGCTTGACTATGGTTTGCAAAAACAAGGTTTTTACCTCGGGCAAGCATTCTCTATAAATTTTAATCATTCTATGTTCCTTGAAGGGTTCTGACACTGTGAGGGAGGCACTTGGTATATTGAGAGAATTTTGGAGCGATGGACCTACTTTACAAAAATCTTCTGACCCTAATTTATTTAAGATGACTCTTTCTCCCTAGGAATATTTCTCTGCACACCAACTTACAAATTCAGGCAAAGGGAATACTATTTCTACGACATAAGGGGCAAAGGATACTTGAGATGCTTCAAGAAAGGGTATGCAGGATCCAACGTTTTTCAACAAATTCTCTTTAGACATAGAAATGAGCGAGAATTT
The DNA here is from genome assembly GCA_009831015.1 of Picea engelmannii. Lineage (NCBI taxonomy): Eukaryota > Viridiplantae > Streptophyta > Pinopsida > Pinales > Pinaceae > Picea > Picea engelmannii. Next base: position 7,642 of record ML856209.1, on the reverse strand, counting down.
TGTCTCTATGTCGAAAATGTCAAAATATCTGTCAATTAGGGATTCCTCCCTGGAGGAAATATCTGGTTCACTCATGAATAAAACAACAGGATTGGAAACCATGGTGAAGAATACCTGATAAGAGGTGAGAAAATTGGTCTGGTTCAGTTATGAAATTCAAAATTTGAATGGAAGCTTTGCGCCAAATTTTTGAACGTTTGAATGCTTCAAATTGTCATAGAATAATGCCCGGGTTTCCCCATTTTATAGGCATCTATTGCCATTGGGGTTTGGAGAAAAATGGTTTTGGATGAAGCACCCTTTGTCCCGATGTGTCTCTGAGGACGACACATGTCCATGATTTAAACCAGGGAAGTTTTCCCTGGTTCATCCTCTGTCAGCTAATTCTCGTGCTACTTCAAACGTCAAAATGCACCTCGACCATTGATCCCAGTCTCTTCAAGATCTACGGTCCGTGTCTTGCCTGGAAAATATGTCATCGGAGGTTGAAAAAAGGTGGTTTTGGTCAGACAACCCTCTTCTCCGATGTACTTCTTAGGGCACCACGCATTCCGCAAAAAACCGTGATGATTTTCCCCGGCCCGCCCTCAACTGCTTAATCTCCGTGCTAGTTACTTCTCTGATACACATATCAGTCATTGAACCGGGCCGCTTTCAAGATCGATGGTCTGCTGAGTTTTACTCTTCATATCTCCGTTATTTTTTCCATACGCTGCCAGGTATAGCCAGGTCCTCCAAATTATCACAACTCTGTGGTGATTTAATCCTTCATTAAAATTCTAAAACTCGGACACCATTTAGGAATTGTATGGTGATAACAAGTTGTTTGGACAAGTTTTTGTGATAGGTTGTTGTGACAGGTTATTTTAAAATGTTTGGTGCACGGTTGATGCACTTATTCATGGTACAAGTTAAGGTATAGGTTGGTGCATGGTTGATGCACTTGTTTATGGTACAGTTTGAGGTACAGGTCAATGCGTGGTTGATGCATGGTTCAGGTTATTGGCACAGGTTGATTGGTACAAGTTTACAACAGTATATCTCATAGTGATAGTGTGACAATGGTTCCATCATTCTACTTATACATTAGGGAGGTTGGACGGGGCAATGACAGGTGGTTGTATCCACCTTTTGGTTTTAGTCAGAGAACATAGGGGGTTGTAGCCTCCTTCTGGTTGTAGCCAGATAATTGGGGAGTTGGAGCTTCCCTCATGTTGTAGCCTGCTAAACTAGGGGGTTGGAGCCTCCTTTCAGTTGTAGCTAGAAAAAAAAGGAAGTTAGTGCTTCCAATGAATGTAATTCTTCAAGACATATAAGAAAAAGCATTTTGTGGTTTTCTCCCACTTTAGGTTTCCACACAAAACAAGGGTGTGTATGTGTATGATTGTTCATTTGTTCATTTCTTATTTAATTTGCAGTTATTGGATGATAATTCTACATTGATATAACACTTGGAATATATGGTTAAAAAGTATTGAATTTCTCTATTACTGATTCATCCCCTCTCTCAGTAATCCAAAAATTGGTATCAGAGCGAGGTTCCTTCAGGAAACAATTTAACCATTGGAAGGAGATCATGGATTATTCTGAGAATGGAGTACCAATGTTTAATGGTCATAATGGTTTTAAGTATGAGATGTGGAGCAGAAGGAGGAAAGTATTTTTACAGGCACAGGGACATTATATTTAGCTATCATTTGTTACAAGATATGATAGTTCAAAAAGGGCAAAGACTACAACTAAGAAGGAATTGAAGAAAAATAACAAAATAGCAATGGATTTCACCTGGGAAGGATTACCTAAACTGGTAAGAGAAAAGAATGGTAAATGTTCATCAGTCAAAGAAATTTGGGATAAGTTACATGACATATATTCTTCACCCATCACAGATTAAGAAAATGTCAAAGAAGATGCAGATACATAACAAGAATAAATATGATCATCATGTCAGACAGATTCAGAAGAGGAAGAGTATGATGAAGCATAAGTTGATTACAGAGAAAAAATGATAAGTGCAATTAAATATCTAAGTAAATAAAGAGAAGAAAACAAGTCATCCAAGAAAGAATTGATGAAACAAAAGCAAAGTGTTCAAGGTTCCGAAAAAGATCAATAGGTCATCAAGAATTTAAGAGCTCAACTAGAAGAGGCTAGAAGAATTTAAGAAACTCTAGAATATCAAAATAAATGTTTAGAAGCCAACATAGCAGCACAAAAGGAAGAAGAAAAAAAGAGAGAAAATATATTGATGGATCATCTCAAGGAAAGAACCAATGACTTAAACCA
>ML856208.1:2984-27799 GCA_009831015.1 Picea engelmannii | reverse complement strand
ATGGATCTATGTTTGAGCTAATATTAGTAGATTAGGAAGTCTTTTGTACCTTTGTTTTCTTACAGGGCCTATCAGGGAGTTCAAGATCGAAGCTCAGCCATGACTTTGCAAGGACAAACGTCGCTTATAAGGTACATATCTTTCTCCTTCTCTTTCATTCATTAGCTTGATTAGATATAAAAGGAATTCAATTTCCATGTTAAGCAGTTTATGCCTTGGACTTAGGAGTCTAGAGACCAAGAGGGAATCCACTTATCCGTAGTGGGATTCACCTACAACAAAAATTGGTGACTCCACTGGGGAGGAGCTCTGATTTTTGTTTCATTTTCCAGATCTCGTTTTATCCCTTTTCCCACTCATTTGACCTTCTCCATGATGTGTCTCTGATCCTTAGATGTGATTGTTGGCTCTTGGATCCATCGTACACTCTAAATTCTTGCATTTTATTTGAGTTTTTTTTATTTCTGGGAAAAATTCCGAGTTTTTATAGGCCAACGCTCCCCTGCCCTTAGCACAAGGGTGTTGGCACTCCCTTACAATCTTCCACAAAGTGTTGGAGCGCTTTGTGTCCCCTTTTGGGGGAGCGCTACCCTTTTTTTTGCAGACATCTTCTTAGAAATTGTTTTTTCCTCAGTCTTTTTGTTAATTCATTTGCTTAGGCTTTGTGCTATCTTAGTGTGTCCTTGTTTATCCTCAAATTATTTAATTTCTAAGGATTATTCATATCTTTCTTGGATTTTTGAAATTTGTCCTTTCTTTGCAATAACTCTTTGTCTTTGCTGACCTAGAGTTAACTTGTTGTTTTCGTCTCCTTTATCTGACTAAGTGAAAATTTTTGTGAGGAAATCCAAAGGTCTATGAACCTTTTCATTTGATCTTTGAGGTCAAATTTCCATCATTTCTCTTTTGTTTGATGTTTTTGGTTCTTGTTTGCAATTTGGTTATCTTTGTCCTTCTTGTCAATTTCACGACGAGAGTGTGTTTTTTGTTTTGTGTGAGGTTTTCTTTCGACTATTTAATCCTGAAGTCTGATTGGCATTTAGAAGTTTTACATCTGATTATCATTCACATATAAGCAAAAGGACATATTTTAGTGATTGGTTTGGATGTTAGAAGGCATTTCTAAAAAATTTAGCATTGCATTGGATTTCATTGAGAAACACTTGTATGAAGACATTGCATCTTAGTGTTTGATAGTGAAAACAACTTTCTCTCTTTCCCTTAAACAACCATTCATCGAAAGAAAAGATTGTTTATCATCTTCTTGCGCATTTTTTGGGATTTGAGTCATCATACCATCGATTTCATTTTCATGCACCCTTTGAGTAAGGAACAACCATAAAATCAACGCTAATTAAAAATTATCTAGAACATTATTATTTTTAGGATCTTCCACCAACATTAGACTAGGATTAGCACTTTGGATTAGGCTGTGAGTACGACTCTCCAAAGTTTTCAAAATAAACATTAGCATCCTCAGATAGGGAGAGTCAAATCCAATTGTCGTATAGGCTTTCTGGGATCCCCCTCTAACACAGGGGTTACACATGAGGTCTCATTTGGGTGAATTACAAAGATTATCCCTCTGTGGTTTAACTGTTTGTTGTGGTCGGATCGTATATTGGGGGTCACTTGAGGGTATACCCATGATTATGTGTGGGAGCCTCTCAAGTTGATTTCGGACTTGTTATCCTACCCATATGTTCGGATCAGACTATCGACTGTACCCGCCCAGGGGATGACTTCGAGTTGGTGTCCTTAGTTGCCGTAATCCTTAGGTACTTACACAAGGTGATGGTGAAGGTAAGTCTCGTTGTACCTGGAATAGACATTGGTCAAACTCACTCAGGCTCCTTGGAGGGTAAATCCACAATTACTGCGTGGAAGCTTGCACCAAGGTGAAAGTCCATTAAGCAGGTCGCCATTGTAACTGTTCCACCATATCCTAGCCCCTTCTTGACTTGGTCACGCGACGTTGGATTTCATCACCAACTAGTACGATCATTGAGAGAAGTCTTGTTTTCTTGGTTTTGATCCCTAGATTTTTTAGCGTATGCTGTTTCTTTTTGTTAGTTGGCCCTAGATTTTTAGCGTGTACTGTTATTCTACAAAATGGAGCCTGCAAATGATAAAGTTCTTTTCTGATCACGTAGGATGTAAGGGATGCCTCTGGAAGGATACCAACCCTTACCTCCTAACCCTCCAAAAGACAACTACCGTGGAGAGGTAGAAAATCAATCTGACGCTGGGAGTGTTGTTACTCCTCCGTTAGAAAATCAAGAAGGCACTTTGGTTACAGTTGAGAATCCCAGTACTCACACTGCATATGTGTCGGTAACCCCTCTCGAACCACTTTTGCTCCGTTTAGACTCCCTTGGGAACGTCATAGATGAAGAGGTCCCACATGTACCAGAGAGAGATTTCACTGAAACATATATGGGATCCACAGAACCAACCTTTGGTGATGAGTATAGGACTCTTATTCCTCCTACCACTGCAGTAGATACAAATCCCACACCTTCTCATTTTGTATGGAGGACTTCATAAGAACACGGTCTTTATGAGGATTTTTAATCCTTTCGACAACCCTTTCATACTCATGACCCTCTTGGTGAAACAAGACCATCCATTCAAACTACAAATCACCCTGTCGATCAGGTCATTAACCCTACTGTTACGTCAACACAAGCCCATCCTAATGTCAGACTCATCACCTCTACTCATTCCCATCGATCCATACCCCCACTTTTACAAACTTTCACTCTACAACTCCACATGTTCTGCAGGATCTTGCTGGGACATCTTTGCACCAGAGAATGCAGAGCCTTGCCAGCCAAATACAACCGGCTAGAGGGAAACCACCATCTAGCAGACCTTTCCTTCCTGGAGGACCACTATTCTATGGTGGGCCTACCCCTCCCGGGGGATAACCCCCTTTTCATGCTCCTCCTGGAGGGAAACTTCCCTTTGCCAGTCATACCTCGATCGTTAATCCATCGCTGGAAGGGGGGAAACCTTCGTTTGCTGGAAACCCTTCACAATATTGGGGAGTATCTTCAGGAGGAACTTTTACCCAACCCCACGTTGGGGGGAACTCATATCATAACCCACAAGGAGGAGTATCAAATCCTATTCCTTTCGAAACATCTTATGGACAACCTTATCCGGGCGACATCCCAAACACCACCTAGAGTCCTTAGGGACAAAACCTTATCCTCCTCATGGGTCTAATGTGTATCCGCCTCCGAGATCTACTCCTTACCATCCTCAAGGGAAAAATGTTTATCCTCCTTATGGGAAAGCAAATAACCCAACTTATAATGCTCAGAACCCACCAGGTTATGCAAATGTTTCTCAGCCATCATCGAATCCTGCTTATCCTAGCCAGAAACAACCGTATGTAGGAGGGCCTGCTAGTTACAACTATCCACCTAACCCAATTTATGGTCCTATTGGTGTTCCTATGCCAGACTTTCTTGGTTAACTAATGATCTTATTTTTCATTCACCGGTTTGGCCAGTTATTTCAGCTAAACTTCCTTCCGATATTATGAAATTTGACGGAAAATCTAGAGAAGATACAAATAACCATGTGATGACTTTCCATTTGTGGTGTTCATCAAACTCCCTCATGGATGATTCTACATGTGTGTGTCTTTTCCAACGAACACTTACGGGCTTAGCAACAAAGTGGTATATTGAACTACCGCATGCTTCTTTTCATGATTTCAACTCCCTTGCTATGTCTTTCCTCACACACTTTCAACTACCTATTCGCTATGACACAGGTACTGAAATCTTGAACTCCCTTCACCAAACTAAATCCGTGCATATCTCTGACCATATTCATGAGTGGAGACGACGATGAAGGATGATCAAGGTAATCATTCCTGACATATTATTGGTAGAATGGTTTACTAAATCACTTTTACCCCCGATTGCTCGCGATGTCTCTATGGGTGGCACAATCACCAAGGAAGAGACCATTGATCGAGCTCAGTACTTAGATTTGGTTTATTCACAATCTGGTACTTTGTATGATTTTCTTCCAAATGTTGCTCGAGCTAATACCAATCCATCCAAGCCGTCATCTTCATCTCATGCAAATGGTGTTATTGGTTCCATCAAAACTCAATCTACTTCCTAGCCGACCACACTCTCCTCTACCTCCCCCCAAAATCACATCTTTGAGATTAATGCAGTTCAATATGCCCCTTCACAACAATCTAGAGGTAAGAAGAAGACAAAGAATAAATAAAAAAATACTAATAAAAATGAACAACCAAAAACTCAATCTCAAACACTTGCTACCGAAAAGAAACCACAACGGAAACTGAAATTCTCGTGTATCATTTGTGGTGACGATCACTACACTTGAGACTATCCACATCTCAATGAAGTGGCCAAAATTTTCCAGGGAAATTCACAACCCGCTGTGCTTACTCAACCTTTTCCACAACAACAATCCATGGTTTCTCAAACCCCCTCTCCTGTGGGAAGTTCTAGCCATCCTCATGATGAGGCCTCAACGAGTGCACATATTTATATGTTTAATGGGATTAATTTGACCACTCTCTTTAAGACATATGACACACCAGGTAACCCTGGCAAAGGAAAAGTCACTAACGGTACCAGTACTTTACCATATCCATCATCGTCCTCCATTAGTCCTCCATTTGGACCACATCAGATTGAGAAACCTACATTTGACTCTATCTTACGCCCTCCTAAGAGCACTATCTGTAAATCTACCTTTAATCCTAGTTCACGTTCTGCCTAGAACTACAACATTGTTGAAGATTTGGCTCAAGCACCATGTGCTATGTCTATGTTAGAAGTTATACAACACTGCCCCAGTCAACGTAGAATGCTCTTGGCCACTATTGGCATTGTTGATTCTGAGTTGTCCAACCATATCATGTTTAACCTGGAGAATTATGTGTCTCAACTCTCCCACCAACTTGCTTTCCAAGTTGATGTTATTGTTCACAATCAACAAATCCACCGAACTATTCTGGATGAGGGAGCCTCAACTTGTGTCATGTCTTTAGTGTGTTGGAAAGGTTTAAAATCACCCGCACTTAAAAAATCCCCAATGATGTTACACACCTTTGATGGGAGAGGTTTCCATCCCCATGGGATTTTACAGTCCCTTCCCATCCGATTGGGTGGAAAAACTGTCACTGTTGATGTCAAGGTGGTCGATGCTCCCCTCAATTACAACTTGTTACTTAGAAGAAGTTGGTTTTATGATATGACTGTCGTTGCCTCATTGGTCTTTCGATGTGTACAATTTCCTCATCAGGGAAAAATTGTCACTGTTGATTAGTTAGATTTTTGTATGACCAATGCTCGCGCTCCTGCTACCAACAACATTCATTTCTTGGGAGACCACAAGATCACATATGAAAGCATTGGTGTAGGCTAACTGAAATATTCTAGCCTTATGGGTACCTTCCCTACACCACTTCGACCGACTACACATCATATTGCCACTGTCGATATGATCTCGACCGCAACTTATCAATCTTTGGAATCACCTGACTCTCGGATTGTGCCTAGTCTATTGGAATTCGATGCACTAGGTGACATCGTGTCACTTAGTTCAGGCGTAACATCATACATTTCTATCCAATATGATTCTCACTCATCGGATGACCAACATCTATTGGCACCCAACCATTATTCGATGCCATCATGGTTAAGTTCCTTGTCATCTGCGATCGATTACATTTCCCCAATTTTTCCCTCTGATGAATCTATTATGGAAATGTTGAGCATTGACAAGCTACCCTGGGATGATAACCATCATCGATCCTCTTTTATTCCCCCTCGTGAAGAAATTCGGGAAGATATATAGTCTATCTCCCCTCCTGATGTCGATTTTCCATCATCTCCCATGCCTTCAACTTCTGATGACTTGGATCTGGTAGTTGACATGGTGATCTCTTCAGTAGGGATTTTGTATCTTTGTCTCCTTACCCCTGTCGCGACCCTCGACATGTGTTCCTTCCAGAGTGGTTTTCTTCCATCTAGTGAAGATCTCTTGGAAGCCATGACCGAGTTTTGTCCCTTGACACGATGTCCTTCCAGAGCATTATTCTCTTGGAAGCCATGATCAAGGAGAATTCACGAGAATAGTTTCTCTTCTCTATAGAAAGCTCGTTAAAAAATGAAACAGAGGTTAAGAGCATAGTATCTCTTCTCTATAGCAAGCTTGTTAAAAAATAAAACATAATCTTTGAGCATAGTTTTCCTCTCTGTAGCAAGATCATTAAAAAATAAAACAACAACCTGGGGATTGAACCTAGATCCCCGAGCATAGTTCTTTTTCTGTGTCAAGCTCGTTAAAAAATGAAACAGTCACCTCTCTTGAACCTTATTTTCATCCACTCTTATCCTTTTTCTCTGTCTAGTAGAGAAATTGGTGACAACCTCACAATCGATGAATGAATTGAAGCTTGGAGGGCATGTCTCCAGTTTTTGATGATCATTCTAGAGTTAAGTCACTAGATTTCAAGATGGGGGCATACCGAGCTTAGTCTTTGTTCTTTCTCATGATCGAAAAAACATGAGAATGTAACCAAGTAGACTTTTATCACTTTTTCGGACTCGCATGGCTATATGAAAAAGGAACCCCTTGGAGTCGTCTTTGAGCTCTTTTTAGAATCTCTAAACATGAAAAGATTGCCGAGTGATCTTGCTTCCTTTCCCACTCGTTAAAAGGTTTGAAAGGGAATCTTTTGAGTGGTAATTTATCTCTTTTTCAGCCTCGTAAGACTAATATTATGAAAAAGGAAAACATTGGAGTCATCTTTAAGTTGTTTTTAGACTATCTAAATATGAAAAACCACCGAGTTTACCTTCTCTGGACTCATTAAAAAATCATACATTGAAGGGCCCATATGGGACCGAACCCTTACTTCTTCTAGTTTGTTAAACAAAGGAAGAGGGAATTACTGAAGGTGAGTCATATCGAGCATGTTTTACCCTCCTTGATCTCGTTAAATTTTAAAGAGGTACTTGTCTATCTGGATGGGGGGGAAATTAAAAGAAGCAAGCCAAGCAGTTTTTGAGAACACTACCAGTAACTCTTATAGTCACCCCTGAAAAAGACACTTTGTCTTTGAACGCATTTTAATCCACTAAACCTCTGCACTGAGCCAATCCTCTGAGTTTCTTTTAGTCCTTTGGGTCACTTAACAAAAGTCAGAGCATCCATTGCATCATCAAGTTTTGGTCCATGTCATGTTTCTGCTGTCATGCCTTAGTGTTCAAGGGAAGTATCTGCCTCGAGCGTCAGCCATCACAAATATCTTGTTTCAATAACCATGTTAGTCCATGTTCATTTGATCTACCAATTACATCTTTGTGTTAGTTTCATGTCGTTGATGGGGGATACAACAAGGCCCTCCTTTGACGAGTCTATTCCCGTCGACTTCAACACATTATCTAGGAACTAGACTTAGAAACTAGTTAGTACCTTGGGACCTGCATGCCTCAATGGAAGGTCTCCTCGCGTCCGAAAATGGGATTACATCATTGAACCCTGATCAGATGATTCCACGAATGTTCGAATTCATCTCATTCATTCACATTCATTGGTATGTTCTAGAGTACCTTGGGAATCATTGACATCAATGGTGATCTCCCTCACTCTTGTTAACAGTTTACATCACTGACCGGTAATCAAGTGGTTTCTTCCATGTTCAACATCAAGAAATATATTCACATGGTTAGATTCGTACTACATCAGTATCGGTAAGAAGACCCTGGGTTGAGTCATCACTCTTATATGTACTTTGCCTAGGTTGCAAAGGATTTCTTTTGAACTATGACCCATATGTTGTTACAGACATCCACTTTGTATTGGTCATGGCTATGTCTTGTCATCTCGTAGATCCATTGTGTATTCTTCATGGCTACGATCCATTCAGGTCATAGGAGTATATATCCACATTGTATCTTCAGTGGCTATACCTGCTGTCAATATAATTATGGATCTACAGTTTATTTTATGGCAGCCATACCTAAAAATTCTTTATCACTCAAGCATAGGTATGCCTGCCTTGGGTTTGAAACATGTCATAATATTTGCTTGATGGTTCTGTGCAGTTTTTTCTAGTCTCTCTTCTAACTTCGTACTTTGGGGGGCAATCTGTTACACCTCAAAATTACTCAATTCGATAGTGTTGCAAGTGTCATCATTACAAGTGTTGTAAGAGTCACATATTGTCCGCAAGTGTTGGATATTGACTATAACTATTGCATATGTCAAAAACACCATACTGCCATATTTCCTATGTCGTGCCTCTAACAACATCATAAAGACACTTAAGACACCTCAAAGGGTGGTTTGGAAGAAGAGAAATCACTTGACAGGAGCTACAATCTTTTTGCCATTTGAAAAACCACTCAAAAAATGAATTTTGGAGAAGAGGGCTCCCCTACCCACTATCACGGAATGTTGGCGCTCCCTAAACCTCTTTGGGGGAGTGCTTGAGCACCCTGTTCACCCTTATGGGGGAGCACTACCCTTTTCTTAGAAAATTCTGGGTTTGTTGAGGCAAATAAGGGAAGAATCCATCAATTCCTGAAGGTAGTTGGATTCGAATAGATGGTCAAGGCATGATCTTAGGGGAGATCCTCAAATGAAGGAGAGGAATCCTCAACTTATCCCAAAGATATCTCAAGTGGTTGGATCTCTCCAAGGTTATATAAGGATGCCTTCTCATGGTGAAAGGCACAATGACAATTGAGAATTGCATCAAACTTATGATCTCATGAGTGAGGTGTCATCAAAGCAACCAGTGGAGATTGATTGAGCAAAGGGGTTGGAAAAGGAGAACTGGAAGAATCTGTTGAACCTTCATTCAAAGGATTGTAAGTAAGTTTACTTGTTCGCATTAATATAATCAATGCTTGGTCTGTTTATTTCAAACTTGTGCTTGTTCCATATAATTTTGTCTATAGTAGATGGATCTATGTTTAAGCTAATCTCAGTAGAGTAGGAAGTCTTTTGTACCTTTTTTTGCTTACAGGGCCTATCAGGGAGTTCAAGATCGAAGCTTAGCTAGGACTTTGCAAGGAAAAACGTCACTTATAAGGTACATATCTTTCTCCTTCTCTTTCATTCATTAGCTTGATTAGATCTAAAAGGAATTCAATGTCCATGTTAAGCACTTTCTGTCTTGGCCTTAGGAGTCTAGAGACCAAGAGGTAATCCACTTGTCCACAGGGGGATTCACCTACAAAAGATGCCACTAGGATCCCTCCCGAATTTCCATGTGAACTAACCACATTAATGCACCAACTCAAAACAAAATGTCTCGCCTTCACCTCATTAACGAGTCTTTCTTGCAGAAAAATCACATCTAGATTAATAGATCGACAAACTCTGGACATGGAGGCTTGTTTAAGGGTCCCTCCCACCCCATGGATATTTAAGGAGAGAAAAATCATGGTCTGGCATGAGCAAGGGCTTTGATTCCTCTAAGAACCCTGAAATATGTAGTAGTGGAAAGGGAAACAACAGGAGCATTCCCAGAAAGTGTAGCCTGTTTATGGGTGCTTCTAGTTTTTATCGGTGATGTCTCAAAACCAAGCCCCTTAGACCAAGTATAAATCGAACTTACTCCCCCAAAGTTCAAAAGGATCCACTGAATCTGAGATGCCCGACATAGGTATGATAGTATTTTCTATAAATGCAGTGAGTGGAACCATGGATTCAGCCTCTCGATCAACAGGTACTAAAACCTCCAGTGTCTCCCCAAGTGAACCTTCTCCTAGGTCCTCTTCCCTGTAACTGAGGAGTAAAAAAGGTTTGGTCCCCCCCAAGTCATCCTCCATCCCTAAGTGGTTTTTTGATGAAAGGGAGGTGTTTAAGGTAGCCCTCACCTCATAAGAGGAGGTTTCGGAGCCTAAGTGACTTACCCTGGGATCCAAAAGAGTAGGATGGGTAATACCCAAAACATGAACATGTTTATCAACCACCAAGGTAAAGGAATGCTTTCCCCGTGACACATAACCCAACCCAGGATTCAAGTGGATAATGGGAGACTTAGAGAAAGGCTCGGCTACAAGAGTAGGGTCACATGGAGGGCCAAAAGACTCTGTCCCAGGTAAAGTATTCGCATCCAGTGCGAGGTTTTCCCAAGAAGTTAAAGTATTAAAAAATCCAGGACAATGTGATTTAAGATTAACTGTGAGATTATTTGATCCTGAGACATTCAAAGAATTCAAGGGTACAGGGTTAGGTACTTCTCGAATAGTTGAATCAAATTCCGGCGAAAAAACTCTTGGTGCTTTCCGAAGTTGATAGTTCTCCTCCTCCTCCTCCTCCTCGCAAACTTGACATGAGCTTCTTAGATGTCTTGTCTTCCTGCAGAGAGTACAATGACACAATATCCCCAGATACTCAAGTCGTTGAGAAAAATAATGATCCCACCACTGAATGTCTAAAGTTTCCATCATACCACAATGTATATCAACCTCAACTAGAATTCTACCTAGCTTATGTTTCGGCGCACACAAGGCCTGGTCATATACACTTATAAAATGGCCCAAGGAGTTACCAATGGTTGTTAAAGCCCTTTTGTTCCATAAATTTAATGGAAGTCTCGGAAGTAGAATCCACAGATGTCTGAAGTGAAAGTAATCATATGTTGGGTCGAAGGAGATCCTCCATCTCTTTAGCATCAGACTCCCACCATCAAAAGGCCACAAACAACCTAAGACTTTCTCCACATCCTCCATTGAGTGAAAACGAAAACTGAACCAGCCACGCGGAAGAAAGTAAAGTTCTGGGGTATAACCTAACAAGGGCATCCAATTAACCTCCATCCAACAAAGCACAGGTGTAAAACAACGAGAGTAGTAAGAAAACCTACCCACCAAAGAAGTCAATGCCAAATTCGCCGCTTCCTGTAGACCCAAGTCATCCCCCAACACCATCTTACATTGGGCCTGGTTGGGTATACACGGTTTCTTAGGTAAATGTATCCTATAATCTTGTTTCCCACCCACCGAGAAAGTCTCTCCACCACCCCGTAGATTAGGAACCCCACTAGTTACAAAATACCCTGTCGAAGTATGACTTGAGCGTGCAATATTCGGCCTCTCTCCAGACACTCTACCCACCGAGGAGTTTGGAAATACCTCCACTGAACAGTTCAGAAGAATAGATGATGGTTCTAGAGTGGGACAATGTGCAGTAATGGGCCTTTCAGAGTCAATAAACAAGCCTGCCTTTTTCCAAGTGTCCTCATCTACTGCACTCATAAGTGCTTTTACTGCTGCTTCTGTCATAGAGCAAGTTGGCCCAACCAAAGACGTGCCAGTTGCCTTCCACCAAAGGCAACATAGGTAGAACACCAAGGTGTAAGACTAAGTGTGGTGCTCAGTTATTAACAATGTTTATGGTAGTAAAAGTCCACCCACCCATAGAGAAGCTGTCACATACAGACATAAAATAAAATTAATGCAAGTTACTATAGTAACCAAGTGGAGCACACAAGGAACACAGATCAATGAAATAGTCCCATCAAAACGATTTTTAAAAAGGTATGAGCTCCGACAAAAAGAGTGAATCCCCCAACATAAACCTCTAGCTATTCTAATCAACACCTCCAAAAATCTCGTAGAAAGAGAGCTAATGCGCCAAGAAACTCTGCGTTGTGGTGAGGCCCAAAAACAGGTCCCACCATATAGAAACGCCAAGATAGAAAGTAGCAATCAAGATCTAAAGATAGTAAAAAATCCTAGATGGTAGAAGGACCTCCTCAAACTCCATCATAAAAGTCACCAAACTAGCTAAAAATAGGCCTACTAGAAACAATTCTGATAGTCACCCCTTCCATTACAGCCGAAAGCTAGTTGAGAGAATTTAAAAAAAAATCCCGCATATTTCCATTGCCTTACAGAATTTGAAAAGACTTTATAACTTTCCTTTGGTTAGGTTGCGACCTTAAAAATTTATTATTCTTATTATTCTCTTAATCTTTACTTTTTAATGTGATGTAAATATAATTTGACTTAAAAAAAGAGTACAAACATTTTGCATTTCCTAAACATTTGAAATAAATAATGTTCATTTTATCTTTAAAAATTTACTTATGATCTTTATGGTTATCATATCTTTTTCTGATAAGAAGGTAGCATTTAAATATCTTTTTATCCCTCAATGTTTACTTTAAATCGGACGTAAATATAACTTGAATCATGAAAGCAGAAACATTGTGTATTTCCCAAACATTTGAAATAAATGATGTTGGCATTTATTCTTTTTATTTGGTTAATTAGTACAGAAACATCGTGTATTTCCAAAACATTTGAAATAAATCATGTTGGCATTTATTCTTTTTCTTTGGTTAATTAGTACATCTATTCTTATTCATTTTTTAATATGTATCATTTTAAAAAAAATGTTATTTCAAAATTTTAATTAGTAATTTTAATTTCATAATTATTATAATTTTTAATTATTTAATATTTTTATTATATATATATGTGTGTGTGTGAGAGAGAGAGAGAGAGACAGAGATGATGATGATGATGATGATGGTGATGATTAACATTTACTAATATCGAATTGATCTATTAGACCTTAAGAGGGTAAGTGATTACTTGTGATTTTTTAGAATTTTGTTTTTGTGCTTGAAAAACATTAAGAGAAGCTTTCCAAGATCACCATACTTTTTTTGAGTTAAGAGGTTAGGAAGGTTGGTAGTGTGACAAATATTTTGAAAATGAGATCTTAGTGTCACAAAGTGTTGGCAGCCAATTCAATTTTTTCCATTGCCCTATAAGCTGCCTACACCTTTGTCTTTTGAACTTCAAATTATCGTCGCATTTTGCAAATAAACGATATTTTCATTCTTTGCGACATTTTGAAAATGGGTTTCCATTTAGTTTTCACGACTGAAAGCATGAAAACTCCTCCATTGTTATTTGAACTATCATGATCTTCTCATTGATATTTTGAGTGGCACTTTACCTTTGGTTTATCATGTGGTTGAAAAGATTTTTTAAACTATGCCTATTCGAACGTTTTTATTTTGATTGTGCAATTTGATTTTATTAAACTGGTAAGGCATTGAGCATGTGAATCTATGGGTTATACTTATCTTTATGAATTGCATAGGGGTCATAGTTTACTTTGTTTTATATGATGTGATCCTTATTGTTATAGTTCTTGCCTTGTCGATTTTATGCAAACGATTGTCGCAATGTTTTAAAACCTTTGATTAGAATGTTTGATTATGCAATGGCATGTTGGTTAAACATTTGGGTTTTGATTTAACGTTGAGAGACAATGGTTTGAATTATTACAATGACATATTTTTCACTTTGGGTTTGATTTCACATTGAACATTCATGGTTTCAAACAATACATTGGCGCATTGATATATCATCCACCGTTTGATTTTTGGCCGAACAATATGGTTTAAACGATGTTATGATTGATTGAACAACGTTGTACTTTGTCATTACTGCTATGAATGGCGGTGGATAATCCCACCACCCTCACACGCGCACATTAATTTTCTTCCCCTTTCATCGCTCGTAGTTGTTAGCCCAAACGACTTTGCTCCTGTGTGTGGGTGTCTTCAATCCAAAACCCTGACCATGCGCCCGCACCATGGCTCCAGTCGTAAGGGCTGAACCCAATGGTAGCCAGGCGTTGTTGATGTTTGACAGTGCTTACAGTGACCTTGAGGAATTTGGATGGCTCCCGTTCATACAAAAGTTTGATGGTTTTAACCCTTGCGTGACTCGACAATTCGCATTAACCTTTGATGGCTGCCGAGCCAAGGTTGGGGATGTGCAATTGGAAATTGACAAGCAATTTCTCATTTTAGCTACCGGTCTGCCTACCATTGGACAGAGATGGTCAAAAAATTGCAAAGTGGAATATGTCCCGTGGACATTGCTCTTCTAGTCGCGAAGGGTGAGCTCCTGTGACAAAGGTTTGCCGGCAAATATGCTCAAGCAACGTTGGCATGACTTGCTGATGATAACCAAGCAATTTATCACCTACAAGGGTCAGTATGGTTTTGTTTTCTTATACCATCTTTGGTTACTTATGGTTTTCATGGGCTATGAGATTATTACGCCTTATTACTTGCATAGGAGCCTGTTTAAAATGTCTAAGAGATACAAATGGAATCAGGCCGATAGCAGCCTTTTTCATTTTGAGTTGATTAAAATGATTGTTGTTTGTCATTTGGGGTTACACCGAGATTGTTGGAATGATTTTCTTAATCGTAATAATTTTGAAGATTCAAACCCACCACAGGTTGACAAACCTGTGGTGAGTGAGGGAAAGTCTGCACCTCCGGTACCTTACAGTGCTCTGTTACCTAAACCCTTACCTGACTCACCTATCAAGCTACCCCAGTCTGTGACCAAAGGTGTCAAAACTGTTAAACCCATGGCTAAAAGGCCTAAAGCTAAATCTACCGCAAATTCCAAAGGCAAAAAGAACGCCCGATTAATCTCTCGCATGGCAAGAAACAAACCAAAAATTCTTGTCAACCCTGACCCTATCATGGTGAGTGGAGATTCTGACTCGGAGGTGGAACGTTACCTGGCAAGTGAGTATCCCTATTTGGAAGGTCTGTGTGACAAACCCGCATATGATTTTGTGAAAAACCTACCACCTTGCTTGCAAAACGACCCTAATTATCCAGGCATTACACTGCCTTGTGAAACCCCTGGTGACTCGTCAAAACCCCCTCCTGCTCTATCTCAACCAGCTGTGTCACCATGTGATTAGTGTGGCTTGTAGTTAGAAAGGTATTACCTCGATGTGCCAATGATGCAGTCCAAAATTCATGCTCTGGAGGATCAAGTTGCAAGGCTCACCAGTCAAAAGGCTAAATTGCAATCCACTGATAAGAAACAGCGAACAACAGGTTCTATTTTGTTTAAAAATGTGGAGTCGGCTACAGTGGTCATCAATTCAAAATTGGCATAGCTCGAGCAACCTCACTGGTATGTCTATCACCTGTTTATATGACAAACTTGTAGCTCTGTTCGTAGCGTGGATTTGCTTTGACACATAAGCATGCACTATATGCATAATTTTGTTTTGATTAATCGAATTTCGTTTATCATTTTAATTTTGATTGGATTTAGCTTTGATTCGATTGATCGTGTTATGGATTTGATTGTTTTAATTTGGTTTGAATTGAATACTCTATTGCTTATTGAAGTTGTTAATATCTTTTCTAAACACAGGTTGTTTCTGGTATTTCAATTTTGAACACAGTCAATGTCTCGATTCGAATTGGCTACATTCTATATGATATCATTGGCAATAATGGTTAACTGTTATGATTTTGTATTCCATGTCATTTTCGACCAATTTGAATACCATTCAATATTGTTTCTTTTAATATGTTACCAAATTGCGAATAAATACGAATCATAACTGTTATACTGAAACAATCGATTCACTTTGTTTTGTTTGACCATGTTATCGGCTCGATTCATATTGCAACAAATATATTGTTTAAATTTGATTTGGGGAATGAAAGTGATTACGCCTAGGATTATGATTTGTTTCTATATTTGACTCAGTCACGATTTGTTTCGATTGTTTCCCAGTTTACGATTATCACCTATGATGATTTGATGATGGTTGTGATTACTATTTTTGGTCATGTCTGTTGACTGTGTAACGCTCAACGATCAGAGTCTATGGCAAAGTTTCATTGTTGCTGTTATGAATGTTTCATTTGATAATAATCGTAACAGTCTTTCCATATTGGTATTCGATTGAAACAACATGAATCTTATGCACATTGTTACAGCCGTAACAAATCAATTATGATGGTGTTTGATTATGATTGTGTTACATCGTATCTTATAAGATATGATTCAATATTAATTTCATTTGAAATGAAACAGTCTGATTACGATTTGACCCTATTTTATGGCAACTGAAAAACAGAGTATTCTTCCCTCTATTTTTGATTGGATCACTTTCGATTCTGTTTAATTTGAATGATAAGCTCATTTGAACCATTAGTGATTCGATTTAAATCTTTATTAAAAGGAAATTAAATTGGATTATTTTAAAAAGATTTCATTTGATCTCTATCTGGTCTTGTATGTTATTTTAGACTAGCTACAGAATCAAATGATTCTGTAGCTGAGTCTGTAAGATTAGATTTTTATTATTTTGTTGATGAAATATCTTTCTAACTTGATATTTTTGGTCTATTGTAGATAAATTTGAAATGGCAGGGGCTTTGATGAACAGTTAGGGGATATTTCAAAGATTTCACTTGCATTTTGATTTCCTAGATTAGTTGATTTTGGGATATTTCCCAGATTATGTAAAACATTTTGATATTATCCACAGGGATGTTTTACCCCGTGGACAGACTTATATATACTTATGATTTTTGTAATAAGGTTCATCCTCATTCGTGGGAGAACAAGGATATGAAGTTCTAATACAAACTGAAGCAGAATTTGGTGTTTTGTCACAGCTTTAGCTTCTCATTATATCAATATTTTGTTTCATGTTGTGTATATCAATTTGTATATGGTTAATGACTACTTTAGATATCTTAATCATGTGCAAATGATATAATTTTAATCACTGTAATTCATATCTGGTTTCTTCCAAATATATAAAAGACAGAACAATTGTTAATTCAGTTTGTGAATGACAGGTTTATCTTCTTCATTGATTGAATTATCAAATATAAGTTTCTGCATAACAGGTTTCCCTTATTGCAGACATTTATACATCTTATAGTTGTTATGATTTTTTATGTCTTGTTTGTCTTGTAAACATTCAAAGAGCAGCATAGTCGATCGTTTACGATAAGCTTTTGGACTAACCGGTGCGAGTTTTCTTCCTCCAACCAGCTTCAGAGTCATCACACACAGGACAAATTAGGAGCGCTTCCAGGTCTATTAGTCTTTTCCTTGCTGTTTTCATTAAGTAGTTTAGTTTAGAAATAATTTTAATTAGATTTATATTAGATTGTTTAATTTCAGTAATTATATTAGATTGTTTAATTTCAGTAGTTTTATTTCTTTTTCATAAAGTATAAAAATTAAAAATCAAAAACATATCTTGTTGTCTTAGGGCAGAAAACACATGAGTTTTGCAGGTTTGAATTAAATCTGTAGGTTGTTTATAGTGTACGTTTGTGAATAAGTAATATTGCAGCTGGTAATTAGATAGTTGATTTGAGTTATTATAATAATAATTAGTAGATTGTATATAATAGTTAGAATAGTTATATTTAATTTTAGTTTATTTAGTAGTTTGTTTTAATTAGATTAGTGTAATAGTTAGTTTGTTTGTTTTTAGTTAATTAGTTTAGTTTCTTTTATTTAGTTTTAGTTAGATTGTTTTAGTTAGTTTTAGTTAGTTTTATTTGTTTTAGTTAGTTTAGTTAGTTTAGATTAGTTTTTTCTTTGGTTTTCTTAAAAGACCTTAAAGCGGCCAACGGAGCCGTTAAACTCGTCAGGGTGGTTCATTCCAAACGGCTTGGGTTATTTAGACAACCCTGGACCAGTTCCACTCTCTCAATTGACGGACGAACAGTTTTGTTCATCAACAAATGGCACTAGAAGGAGGGCCTGAACTTAATTAATGGCACGAGGCGGTCGCAAGACTCCTCCTCCACCTAATCGCACACCTATAGTGACTAGAAGCCATTCACAAGATAATATTCCCCCTCAAACAACAACTACTTCAACCGACGATTAATAGATCACAGTTGAGCCAGCAACCCCTAATCCTACAGGTGGTGATATCCAAGAGATCGTTCGTCAATCTCTTATTAAAACACACAGTGCCTTAGCTAGTTTAAGGTGACCAAACCGCCCGTGGGGTCAACCTTTAGACTTCTCTGATATCAGAGAACAGTTAGGTGATATAGAATTCACTGTGAATCCTGCAGATCCAAACACAAATCCTGTTGCAGGAGGATCTGGGATACCTCCTTCACCACTTCCCTCATATCCTTCCTCTTCAGGGGGAGATTCCTCTTCTGACGAAGGCAATCCACCTTCTCAGCCTCCCACACCCACTACCCCAATGGAAAATCAGAACAACCCTGCTAGACCTTGGTTGGACCAGGATATTGTAGCTGTACCTGGAGCCCAACACCCTTTACCTAAGCACTTGGAGAAATGGCTTCCTAAGTTTGATCCCGATTCAAAACAAATAGCTGAAGATCATATCAAAAAATTTATGTTAGACATCAGACTCCGCAATGTTTAACATGAAGACGTCATCTGTAGGTTGTTCCCTTATACTTTTGAGGGTAATGCATCCACTTGGTACTTTGCCCAAAAACCTCATACCATAGTGTCTTGGGAAAAGTTTGAGTCATGCTTTTTGGAAAAATTCGGAGATAGCAAACCTCCGAAAGTCTTAGTCATGGATCTCTCAAGCTTGAAAATGAATCCAAAAGAAAAAGTTAAAGATTTTAATCAAATATTTCTAACACTTAAAAATCGAATCCCTGCAGATTCTATGCCCGCTGAGGGTCTTGTAATAGCTTACTACACTAAAGATCTACATCAAAGTATAGCTATTTGGGTTAAAAGATCTAAAAAGGCCACGTTGTTAGAAGCCTTCGAAGAGGCTACTCAGATTGAAAAAGATATACTTAGTCTTAAGGAATCTTCTAGGAACGAAACTGAGACTGTTTCTTCTTCCAAAATAAAGATTGAAAATCTCCCTAGACCTACACAAAACAAAACACAACCCGAAAACTCTGATTTGGAAAATTTAACCAAAGTTGTACATAAATTGTCTAATCAAGTTATAGATTTAAAAAGGTCAACTGAAGAAGCCTCTTTGAGTAAAGGACCCTACAAACCTCCTTTCCGAAAGCCTTTTCCCACCAACCGACCTAATCCAAACCCCAAAGGCTTGAACCTAGAAAGTTTGCAATGCGCTCTCCAGACAATTCTAGGAGCCCAGGATGACTTGATGCCTCCTGAAATCCCTTAAGAGGAAGTCGAGCAGGAAACAACTCAAGAAGAAGAGTCTTCTCCAAACATCTTTGGATAGTTCTCGGATAGTATCTTCCAAGCCAACTTCGAGATTGTTCACCCTACAACACTAGGAGTAAGACAACAAACAAACCTCCTGCCGAGAACACTACAACTTTACCTCCAAAGCCATCCAAATTAGTAGAAACTAAACAAAGTAATGCCAGCCCTAAATTAGATTATGATGTTGTTGAATATCTTAAAAAATTACGGGCTAACATTTCTATTTATGAGTTGTTGAAGTTTCCATTTTTGTTACAAAAGATGTTGCAAAATATTTCTGACAATAGCAAGAATGGTAATTCAAATGGTAACAAGGTTGTGCAAAGCAAAGCTCCGCAGAAGACTTCCACAAAAAATAATCCTGATCCTCAAGATAAAGGAAGCCTTCCTGTAGCACCTGTAAATAATGTAAATAATGCAAGTAATGTAGATAAAATAGCATTAGAAACCGCGAGTAAGAAATCACAAGCTACTACTCTAAGTACTCGCAAGAATGTACCTCCTTTTCTTTTAACTTTCGAAATCTTCAACAGAAATGTGCATAATTGTATGGTTGACTCAGGAGCATCATCAAATGTGATGCCTTGGTCTATCTGCCAAAAGATCAACGCTGAAGTAGAACCGTCTTCTTTGAAAATCATACAACTTGATCGAACATATGTTAAAGTTATAGGCGAACTGAAAAATGTATTGATTAGATTATCGTCTAACCCAAAGGTTCATCAGGTTATTGATATAATTGTTGTGGATATTCCAAAAGTGTATGGTCTATTTTTTAGCAGGGACTGGTTGGAGCAGCTACATGGTTACTTCGCGACGGACTGGTTTCACTTATGGCTTCCAGAAAATGGTAAGCCCAACAAGATCAGGGTGAATCATGAGCGTTACCTCAAGTTCACGGTAACAGACTTGAATGACCCCAATGAACCATACACACCTCCTACTGATTCACCTGAAGTCCAAGGGATGGACACCTTCTTCGAAAACTTCATGGCTGAAGCTTCACCTATCAACAATCCAGAACAGTAGTCCGAGATCATAGCATGTACGCAACCAACAGATCCCATGCAACAGTCTCATGAACCCGATGGAAATCAAATTTGGTCTCTATATTTTGACGGTTCCAAGTCTAAAGAAGGAGCTGGTGCAGGTTGCATCATTATCGATCCGACAGGTAACAAGACATTATTGGCTTGTAGATTAGAATTTGAATGTACTAACAATACCGTAGAATATGAGGCTTTATTACAAGGTCTCAGAAAATCCTTAGACATGCACATTCAAAATCTGGTTGTATTCGGCGACTCTGAGATAGTGGTTAAGCAGGTAAGAGATTCTATACACTGTCTTTCCCCGCATCTCAAATATTACCAGTCTGAGGTATGGAGTTTAATGAACAAATTTTCTTCTTTTAATATAAATTCCATCCCTAGATTAAATAATGTTGAAGAAAATCTACTAGCTAATGTTGCCTCTAAACTTCTTCCTGCAGAAGGCTTATCCCCAAATGCATTCTTCGTGGAGTTATTGTTTCAACCATCCATTCCTGACAATATCACAAACTGGAGAGTATTTGACGATGATCAACAGATCATTAACTTTCTGCATATGGAAGAAACCTTTCAAGGCACTGTGATAGATGAACAGATGCACGATGACAATTTGCACGACTTTACAGTAATACCTAATCCGAAATCTCTTGAAGCTCTATCGGACATGGTAAATATGATACCCAAATCTGTTGTTACATTAGAAAAGTTTTATGATTTTGAAGATAAATTTAAAAAGACGGTCAATTGCAAAACCAATAGTTCCTCATTGTCTTATGAGAAAGTCAATTTAGGAACTAGTGAGAATCCTCAATGTATCAATCTAGGCTTGGGATGTTCTAAACAAGAAAAAGCTGCTTTTGTTAGATTATTTAAAGAATTCAAGGATGTCTTTGCATGGAATTACGATGATCTTAAAATGTTCGATCCTAATATTATACAACATGTCATCCTAATGAAGCCCCAAACCTTACCCTTCCAACAGAAACTGAGGAAAATGCATCCTAAACTAGAACCGACCGTTACAAAAGAATTGAATAAACTCCTAAGTGCTAAAATAATTTTTTCTGTTAGATACACTCAATGGGTATCCAACCTCGTCCCAGTCCGGAAGAAAAATGGGGAAATTCGACTTTGTGTCGATTTCCGGAACCTCAACAAAGCGTCTGACAAAGATAATTATCCTATCCCGCCCATGGAACAGATCCTTCAACAAGTATCTAGTTCCGAGAGGCTATCCTTACTAGATGGTTTCTCTGGATATAACCAAGTCTTGATGTCTCTGCCAGACCAACTAAAGACTACCTTTCGTACCCCGTGGGGCACTTATGCTTATCGCAAAATGCCCTTTGGATAAATTAATGCTGGTGCTACCTTTCAGAGAGCAATGGGCATTTCTTTTAGAGGCTTAATCAATCACTCTATAGTATTCTACTTAGATGATGTAACCGTTTATTCGAAAAACAAAGATGATCATCTAGCTCACTTACGAGCCGTTCTGCTACGATGTCGTAAATACTGCATCTCCTTGAACCCCAAGAAGTCCATCTATGCAGTAAAATAGGGTAAATTACTAGGATTCATTGTGTCTAGTGATGGAATGATTATTGACCCCGAGAGGACTCAAGTCATCGCTAAACTTTCCCCACCTACCTCCAAAAAATCCATGCAGTCTTTCCTAGGCCAGATTAATTTCGTGAGAAGATTTGTCCCCAGTTTCTCTGAAATGGTCAGGCCTCTCCAGAATCTGATTAAGAAAGACACCCAATATCACTGGGGACCCATAGAAAACCAATCTTTCAATGCTATAAAGAAGGCCATAATTGACGCTCCGTCTCTTATGAGCCCTGATTTCTCTCAAGATTTTACACTCTATACTTTTGCCTCTGATCGTTCCTACACCGCAGTCCTAACTCAGAAGAATTTCGAGAACAAATAAGTACCCATCGCCTTTATGAGATCTTCTTTCAAAGGTGCTAAACTTAACTACCCAGTGGTCGATTGACAAGCCTACGCTGTTTTCAAAGCAGTTAAGCATTTTTGGTCCTATCTTCTGAAGTCGAGGACGAAGGTCATTGTCCCCTACCCTACCATAAGGAACTTGTTATTGCAAAGGGAGTTAGGAGAAAAAAGAGCCAAATGGGTCACCTCCTTGCAGGAATATGACTTAGAAATCACCCCAGCACAGATTGTGAGAGGCCAAGGATTGTGTAAGTTGGTTGTTGATTTAGAAATAGGACAGCAAGAAGATAGTGATACGTCAAACCTAGAACAACTTGATCAAAGTTTGATTTGTTGTGCACAAAACCTCGTAAGTCCTTGGTACAATGATATTAGATTTTGTCTTAAACATGGATCAACACCCTGTCACCTTGACCCCGCCAAAAGAAGAGCATTGAGACTAAAGTACGCCTCCTTTCATCTAGTTAATGGTATACTGTTTCGTCAGAATTTTGACGGCGTACTGATGTGTTGTCTTGAAAAAGATGAAGCATAAAAAGTCTTGCTTGAGTTGCATGCAGGAGAAGATGGTGGTCACTTCAGTGGGGATACCACTGCTCATAATTTTTTAAGAGCTAGTTACTACTGGCCTACACTGTTTAGGGATGCCCATGCCTTGTGTCGTAAATGTATCATTTGTCAGAAAGCATCAGGGAAGTTTCATAAACCAGCCTTCCCCTTGCAACCCGTTTTGGTTGATTCTCCTTTCCAGCAATGGGGCCTTGATATCATAGGTCCTATTAACCCTCCATCCTCACAACAACACAAGTATATTGTGACAACCACTGATTATTTTACTCGATGGTCTGAAGCCGCCGCTCTAAGAACTGTTAACACAAGTCAGGTGATCACTTTTCTAAACTCGAATATCATCACTCGTTTCGGTATCCCTGATTGTTTAGTCTTTGATAACGCTTCATACTTTTCTTCTCTTGAGATGAGTGAGTTCACCTTGGATAAAGGAATAAAACTGAAGTATTCTTCTAGTTACTACCCCCAGGGCAACGACCTAGCAGAATCGACAAACAAAAACTTGATCAAAATTATCAAGAGAACCGTGGCTGAAAATCACAAGAACTGGCACAATGCACTGCTTAATGCACTGTGGGCTAATAGGGTTGTTATCCACATTTTTGGTTATCGAGATGATGA
The DNA here is from genome assembly GCA_009831015.1 of Picea engelmannii. Classification (NCBI taxonomy): domain Eukaryota; kingdom Viridiplantae; phylum Streptophyta; class Pinopsida; order Pinales; family Pinaceae; genus Picea; species Picea engelmannii. Next base: position 4,563 of record ML856208.1, on the reverse strand, counting down.
CATGGTGATGGAAGATCTAACTCTTCATTTATATCATTTTCATGTAAAAAGTTACACTTGTCAGCTTCTCAAAATCACACTTTTGAAAATAGTACGCAGGTTGCATATATCCTATCCTGCGGAAATACTTGATTTTCGCAGGCTGCTTTTAGTCTGACTGTGGACTTTCCGCACCGTGTTAATGGTCAGGGTGCGGAAATGTTTCTAAAGGGAGAAAATGAATAAGTTCTCGATCCTTCTAGAAGGAATCTTCTAGAAGGATGAGTTGGAGTTCAAATGGTTGGCAAATTAATGAGTTTCCAGATATATTGGGATTACATTCTATCCAAGTAACTAAACAATCTTCTCCTATATATTGAGGAGATTATTCATGAAATGGTTGGTAGCAAATTAGCAAGAGTAAGATATTGGAGAATTACTGCACTGTTGTATGGAGAATTGATGCTGCAGCAAATAGAGACAGCCACAAGGTTATCACAAGTAGTGGAAATTCTTCATGCATGATGAGCAACTGTGTGTGTGTCAAAGCTAGAAGCCGTTGAAAGGAGATCTACGACATCAAGGCCCAGGTTGTATTCTTCTCTTTCAGTTAATATAATACATGAATATGTCCCTTTCCCATAATGATGATATCATCTTATTACATGATTCCTTGATCACATGTATAGTCTAGAGTTTTGAATATATTAATGTCTTTGCCATGATTGGTTTGTGTTGTTGTGATTGGATGACACAAGAGCATTGTAGCAGAGCGAGGATCAACAGAGATAAGGAGATATTTCATAAAGTAAGTACATCATCCTTTTTCTCTTGTCCATTCAATACTTTAGAACTAGGGAAAGAGTAGTATTCTGTCACAGTTTGTTCCAGATCCAGGTGGATCTGGGGAGATTGGTCTGTGTCCGCACTCACGAATTTATCCTTGAACAAAATTGGCGACTCCGCTGGGGAAACATCCCTTAGTTATTTTTTGGTTTCTTGATTCTTTGTGGCCATTTGCTCTTATTGCCTTTTTCTTCTGATTTGTAAACTTCTGAGTCTCTAGGATACCCTGAGACACCTTCTGGGTTACTCATCCAATTTGGATTTTGCTTGATTTTGAAATTTTTTCTATACTTTTAGAGATTTCCGCACTGTGTTTATTGACAGTCTGCGGGAATTTTGAGTTTCCGCACCTTGCATACAGAATCCAGTGTGGAAAGTACGCAGTCTGCACTTAACTAGACTGCGGAAATTTTATTTGCCCGCACTGTGTCCAAGACTTGCCTGCAGACATATTTTGAAAATTTTTTGAATTCAAGTTTTGATATTTCCAATAGCTCAGTAAGGTTGATTCAAGTCTTTTTGGACATTTCATTTCACTAGTTTACATATCTTTTGCTTTATTTGCTTCCTGGATCTAATCTAGGGTTTTTAAGCTTGTTCTTGCTTTGATCACTTGACTTTCATCCTTTAGCCCTTATCGGCATTTTTCTTCTCTCTGATTACTGGAGTTGAATATGTTGTATTGGTTAAAGATCAGTGATTGATTGGAAGTTAAGAGTTTGGTGTTTCTTAGTTGATTGTTGTTTCAAAAGGA
>ML856207.1:9786-20981 GCA_009831015.1 Picea engelmannii | reverse complement strand
TTGTCCTTTTCTTAGTTTTAAAGATTGCCATTCAATTATTGCTTTTTATTTATAACCCAAAGGATAGAATTGTTTCCTAAGTGCAGAAATGAAACTCTTCCATGATGGAAATACATTACCCACATGTTGTGTTCCTTTTTGCAGCTTGCTTTGCCACCAGATAAGAGCTGTACTTGCAAGTCTCAAAGATGCCAACTTAATTTGTGTAGCCTCATCCTTGATTTGTTGCACACTGCAGTATACCTCCATCTGTCTGATCCAATTGTCAAGTTTTTCTGCATTTACTTCACCATCATATATGGACAACTCAAATTTTACATCAAGTTTTAACAATGGAATTTCACTTTTATTCTTATGAACATTTTTCTTCTCATTAGATTTAGAACTTGAACTTGAAGAAGAAGGAGAAGAAGGAGGTGTTGATGGAGGTGAAGGAGGAATATGAGGATGGTCCTCTTCCTCTTCACTTTTTCCTTTTGAAGATCCACCCAAAACTGGTCTCTTCCATTCCAGGTAATCCTCGTACAAAACTTTCACCATCTCCGACATAGCATGGAATGTTTTCCGGAACTCTTTCTCATCTTGAGAAATCCCTTCTTCCGATGCCATCTTCTCGCTGTGAGAATTTCTCTTTCTCAATCCAATTAATGGATTCTCTGCAACAAACTCGCCTTCACCACGCTGTAGCTTTTCCCTGGTTAACATGAAAAACTCAAATCCAAACGTCAACCTGGTTCTGATACCACTTGATCTGTAGGATCTTTTAATGACTATGGTTGAGTTTTAATTTTGCATGCGTTAATTAACCATTTGAGAAAACTTAGTGAAAGAATGAGGAAAGAAGATGAATTATGACAGCCATATACATATATGCAGATCTGAAATGAAATAATAGACAACAAACCATAACACGCAGATTGATAACGGAGTTCGACACAACTTTGCTTATGTCTCCGGGCCTTTGTCTTTGTGGGGGAGGCTTCTTTATTTCTGTTAAAAAGCTCAAAAGTACATCGCAGCAGTGCCAATTGGCTAAAAGACTGATCTGGTCTTGTTCTTCTAGATCTCTAGAACCTTGCAAAGAAAACGACACGCAAAACGGACGTCCGGAGCTCCCATAAATGGCCCGACAACGTTTGCTCCTCAATGGCTTCCCTGCATAAAAATGGCTTTGGCTCGGCTTCTCCTCAACATAACTCTGCTCTGACTGCTTCTTTTGACTGTCCTCCATGGCCTCAAACAGGCCTAGTTTATATAAATCTAAAGTTGGTTTCTCATCTCCAACTTCCTCCCAAAATTTGGGCTCCAAAAATGCCCAATATCTCCCAAAAATGGAGAGAATCAATTAAAAATAGGCTGAATAACAAATAAAAATCCACCAAACTATAGCAAAAACCCACTTGGCATGTAAAATTAGGCATTAGCCCCTTATACCCAACGCACGCCCCTAACTGCACGGTCATATAGCTCTTAGGTGGCCAAGCGCTATCCCAAAGGGCTGTGCGCTGGCCCCTAGTCCAAATTCTATGGTCATGTGGCAATAAGTAATGGGACCGCGCCCTTATTATGTGCTAACACGCCAATGTTCTAGCGCTAAACCACAGTCATATCCCCGAAAGGAACGAAGAACCGGTGCTTGCAATGCACGCTGGAGGTTATGAACATATACCCATGCCTAGGGTTTATGTGTACTATGCGACCACGGATTGGGGCTTAGCCCCCATCCCCCTCCTTTATGCACCACCATGCAATATGTTTTATAATGTGGGTTTTATAACATAAACAATAATTTGGCGCATTGGTAAAGGACCATTTCTTAAGGTGTTGGGCCTGGTGGTGGTCGTGGGTTCAAAACCCATGGACCCCAAAACATTTTTTGAAACATGCCACTTCAACTGATGACTGGGTGCCACGTGGCTGCCCATGACTGGGCCACGTGGCACCTTCCCATTCGATGGACAAATGCCACTTGTCAACCATTGACTGGTCCAGTTGCCTACCACATGTCTGCCCTGTCAGCGAACCTGCCCAATCACCATCAGCCAGAGAGTGCCACGTCATATCCTGCACAGTCAGCATGTTGATGTCATGCTGACATCAACATTGACTTTTTGACCAGTTGACCTTTGACTTTTTCCCTGTTTGGGCTTTCGATCAGAACACAATAACTTCTGCATACGGAGCCCGTTTGACAAAGTAAATATACCACTGAAATCAGGAAGATGAGATAGACGTAATGGTGCTGGTTTCGTCGCATTCTGAGCACTTTCATTTTTGAGCATTTTTGAGCCCCTGTCAAGTTTCTGGATCCGATTCCGGATCACTAGAAGAGACCTCATCCAATCCATGTAAGTGGGTGATGTGGTCAGAGGATGTCCAAGCATCTTGGTGCAATGAGGGCCAAGGATGCAAGAGATGTTACCTGTGGGTGCCTTTGTTAGAAGGCGAGTTGTACCTGTCCTGGATGCATCCTTTCCAAGCCCATTCTTGCCTTTTATTCTTTTATTCTTTTATCTTTTATTGCTTTTCCTTTTTTTTTGTTCAAGAGATAATCAGGGGACACTTCCCTAGCATGGTGACCAATGGTGACAGCGTTACCCACAAGTACTTTCATAGAAATGAGAAGGCTGGCTCGTGATGAGACCCCCTTTCACTTGGCCATGCAACCAAGAGTCACTGCCCTGGCATGGTAACCAACTGGTGGTAATGTCATACTGTTAGGTATCCATGGACCTAATAGGCTGGCTCGTGATGAGACCCCCTACCCTATGTTTAGGTCTTGTTTTATTATTTTTTCAGGTCCCTCTTGTTTCTTGCTGAGAATCCTTTTATTGCTTTCTCGGGGATCACTGGGCGAAGCGTCTCGAGGTTTTGTTTTTAGGATTTTATCTTTTACCGGCTTGCTTTTACCTTTTGGGCATTTAGCCCCTTCTTCCCACGAGATAAGGTGCAGTCCTGAAAATAGGTCAACCCAGTGCCCGGACAAGTGGAAAGGTATAAGTGAGTGGGAAACAAGATGAAACAATGGTGCTATGATGGGAGTTGACGATGGCTTTTCATAAATCCCCCCAGTGGCAAACCAAAACCTACAGACACAGGCTTTCTAGGGCACCTTGTCAATCCCCCCAAACATGGTCAAGTGGGTAGGTGTAAGATCCAAACAGTTGTTAGAAATAAAAGGAATTAGATGCATACATTCAATGCTTTTGATGATCAAAGTGACACATTCCATGATACCTGGACTAATTACCTCATGGAGCAAGAACCATCTATGACACATGACCAAGTTGATGGTGATGGATGTTGCTGCTGCTGACAAGACAAAGATGCTGGAAGAAAGAAAAGGTGGGCCCTCCAGGGCCATGCTAAAGTCATTCTTGCTCTCGGTACTCCATGTCTAGGACCTGTGGGCCTCGAGACATGATCTCGTAGTTATCCCTAAAAGTGGGGATAACAAGACCTAACCTCCCTAATCCCTCACGTAGATAAAATAATATATTTCCATGTAATAAAGGCCGACATTAGTGAATAAGGCCTATTTAATAAATTGGAATAAGTCAATGTAAGAAGACCTAATAGAAGCTTCTGCTTCTAGATGGATCTTCCTCTAGAATGATCTTTAGAAGATAGAATTAGTATAAAAAGAGTAGGAGTCATGAGAATCTTTGTCTTGAGAATTATTGTAATAGAGCGCTGCTTTGCTGGAGGTTGCCCCCTCGAAGAGGCAAGTGAACATTGTTTCCTATTAATAAAGGTATTATTTTGGTGCTTTGGTTTCATCTATTGTGCTATTCTGCTGTTATTCTCTGCAATATTTCTGTTTTCGGCTATTATAATAGATCTGGTACCTTACAAGTGGTATCAAAGCACTTTCCTTGGTAGAAAATTGTGGGTTATTTTTTTTTCCGGGGTAGAGACGTATTTCGACGTCTTAAAACTACAAAGATCTGTCGTTCAATGCATAAATCTGCGGTCGGGGAAGCATACATGCAGGAACTACAAGTGGTACTTAAGCGCACATTGTTGGCCATCCTTGTAACCCCTGTTGGTACCCCTTCGAGTGGTAGCGCATCAGACAACACTTGTATACAGATCGACCTAGATATCCTAAAGCCCTCCATAGATAAACCAATCAACTACCTGACTGCTATAGTGCCACCGAGAAAAACACTCGGGAAGATACTCTTTAGTACTTGGGTAGTCGAGGGCACAATCTAGCCTCCTTAGTTGGTGCCCTGAGATATTGGGCTGAGTACTACTGTTGGATCCCACACGTATATCAGAGAGCTATAGTACATAGAAAACCCTTGTCTGTAGAAACCCTGAATACCCTAACCCTTGGGACGGAAACAAAAATAGAACATACAAGATCTATTGTCGTGCAACTTTACCTCTTGCATCTTGGTGGCGAAGTTACTACACATTTTTTTCTGTTAAGAATTTGGGCCTTTCAACACTGTAATATTCTTCATATTGGAGTATAACTCCACGGGAGTTAAAAAAAAGTCTGGGGCCTGCCCGCACCCTTATTTGAGACCTATCACATTGGAATCCTCTTTTCATCCTAATCGCAGTGATACCTATCAATTTTTAGCCTTTTTTCCTGTGGTCCCGACCCCCTTTCTTGCATCCCTACTTGGGACCTATTCCATTGGACTCCTCTTTTTGTCCTAATCACAATGATACCTATCATTTATTAGCCTTGTTTTTCCGTGCACCCACCCGCCCTTTTCACCCAACTTTCTTTCCCACCTTTTCCTGTGTTTTCCCCTCACCATGGCCAACACTCGCAACCAAGACCTTGAAAACCGAATAGATACACACATTGAGTCCAAAATGGACCACCTAAAAGAGGAAATAAACAAGGACATCAATTCTCACCTTACCAACCAACTTGAATCCCACCTTGAGTCTCAAATTGACTCATTTGCTGCCAAGGTCCTGGAAAAATTGCCCATTTATGGCATCCATTTCTCATCTGATCAACCTTCTAACCTCGAAGGTACCGCTTCCTCCATTTCCCAATAGTTTCAGTCCAACCCTTTTCATCATGATCTGTGTCTTCCACGAGTGGAGGTGAACAAATTTGACGGCTCAGATCCCACTGGTTGGGTCACTCGAATGGAACATTACTTCTCCTTGCATGGCATCACTGATGACTTGGACAAACTTTGTTCCGGTGTCCTCTATTTGGACCCTAAACGTTGGCAATGGTGTCTCAAATCACGCCAAGGATATGTGGCTTGGACCTAGTTTGTGGTTGAACTTTATGACCGCTTTGACATTGATACACACTTCCTGGGCCACCTGACCAAATTGAAACAGGCAGGTACAATGGAAGAGTTTATAGCTGCATTTGAGCAGTTAGCTTTCAGAACAAAGGGCATGTCTGATACTTTTTTCCGAGAATGATTTATCAATGGCCTCAAGGCTGATATCCGAGCCCAAGTCCTCATGACTTTCCCCCAGACTTGTTTGAAAGCTACTCAATGTGCCAAGGAAGCCCAACAGGTTGTCCCCAGACTTGGTTGGAAGCTACTTAACGTGCCAAGGAAGCCCAACATGTTGTTTTTTCCCAACACCACAAACCTTCTTTCCCTCCACGTCCTTGCCCTTCCACTCCTGGCCCCCATCCCGCTCCTCTCAAGATCCAAAAATTAACCCGAGTAGAAATGGTTGAACGCCAACTCAAAGGTCTTTGCTATAATTGTGATGAAAAATATTTTTTGGGGCACAAGTGTAAGGAACATAAGTTGTTCATGGCCATCTTTGAGGATGTTGTTGAAGATGAGATCGAGACTTCTCATGTAGTTGTGCTACGGGAGCCAACTCCTATCACTCCGCCATCTGATCCACCAGAAGTTGAACCAATCATTTCCTTGAATGCACTCACTGGCTTCTCTGCTCCCCAAACCCTCAAGCTAATTGGCTACATTAAAAACCAGAAGGTCATCATCCTAATTGATAGTGGTAGCACTCATAATTTCATTCATCGATGCATTGCTCAAGAAACCCATTGCTATATCCATGCAGTCAACAATTTTCAAATCATAATTGCCAATGGTGGTTCCATGAAATGTGGGGAGCGTTGTGAAAATGTGCGTCTTCAAATTGGCCAGTACAACATGAAATCTCATATGTTCGCTATTGACATGGGTGGCTGTGACATTGTGTTAGGTGCAGAATGGTTACGCACTCTCGATCCCATCCTCATGGATTTTAAGGAATTGACCATGCAATTTCAATAGGACGACCAATAGTATAAGTTCCAAGGCATCGCATGTAACACCCCTATTTCCCCCAACTTGTAATTAATCGTCAGTTAGGATTACCATACTAAAGCATGTGAACGATGTAAATGTATTATTGTTTAGATTGCTAATGACTGACTTTGAGGGTGAAGCCTTGAAGTACTGGCCATGATATCACTAGAGGAAAGAATGGGAAAACTATAAGAGAGGGTTCATTATGTCAAATGACCCCGAATTTCCCCTTGTTGGAAATGATAAACCCCCTACGGATCCTAAGGAGAGGAATCAATTAATGAAGGAAGGACCAACCATGATGCAGGAGCATCGCCAACAAAGCCTACGTGGAGGACAGTTGGGCGCACTAGTGCGTACTTTGAAATGTTTTGAATTTCAAATATGGTATATTAACGTAATATCCGACAAAGATTTTGAGTTATGAACGTCTTTAATGATCGGAGGTTGAGCCATCGCATAAGATCGATGGGGGAGATGTATTTTTCTTTAATCGGAAGGATCACAACACAGATTTGGAGTGTCCTCTCTTATTTGTCTGACTCAATATTTATTTTAATAAATGTTAAGTAGTTGAAGCTTTTATTTCGATACGATAGTTGTAGAGTAGTTGGAGGGAAAGGCTCGAAGAGCGCCCCTTTGTATAAAGCTTTGTATTATTTCCAAGTAGAGGTTGTTGAAAGGCTGTTGAATCTAATGTGTAGATTGCCATTGTAGTCAAGAGCTGAGAGCTACCGAGAAGTAGCATATGAATGTAAAGTTCAGTTGAATGAATATAGCAGAGGAATATTTTCCCAAATGGGTGTTATTATTGTGTCTATCTGAATGTGTGAATGATAGATTCTTGTTTGTTTTTCAATTCTCTGTTATTCCTTGTCCTTGTATCTATGAATGCATTTATAGGGTTGAATATATGAGTTACTGTGAAGATTGAATAAGTTTCAATTGTTTCTCTTCCTTGAGCGAGTGTAAGGTGTGCATAGTGTCTGCAAGGAGTGCATGACCAAGTCTGTCTCGACTCGAAGCTCAGAAGAGATAGCGAAACTTATGTATGCAAGGAGTGCATCGACATCCGCAAGGAGTGCGTGACAAAGTTTTCAAACTCATAAGCTCAGGGGAAATAGTGCGATTTTAGTCACAAAAGAGAAGTTGTTGGAGAGCAGTCGCAAGGAGTGTGAGATCATTCACAGAGGAGTTGAGTGTGGAACGAACCCGTTGCAAGGTGTGCACAGGTTGGGAATTCGACTAAGTGTCGAAGAGAGTGTTCTGAGGAACAAGATAAAGTCAAGGAAGTAAAGCTCAGGGGGGAGAGTGGTGGAAATTATTCGAGGAGAAACGTCCCTGAAGTTTCCATAAAAGTCAGTGGACGAGATTCGTTTCGGAGGGGGACGAACGATTCCATACCGTTATATGTGGGAGAGCTACGCAGAGGGTAACCGTAAGGTGTTTCGACACTTTGGAGTTCGGGAATTTTGAAGGCTTACCGAAAGCAGAATCGCGTAGTCTGAAGTCGTGATTTAACCTCAACCATTGATCGTGGGGAGAACACGTGGCAACGAATCAAGGAATTCAAAAATCAGGAGTCTGAAGGTTCGTGGATGAGAGCATTAGAGTTTCGCGAAGTCGCGAAACCCGAACCATAGTGGGGCCGGTGAATCTGAGGAGATGCGTGGCAGAACTATGAAGATTTGGAGAAAATCAATTCGGGAAAAGCCGAAGGAGTTCGGGATATCCCCGAAGCCCGAATCACGAAGGGACAAACTTGCAGTCATAGCCGTGGTCGTTTGAGAAAAGGACATGTGTGTGAGGGTAGAGTGGTTTCGGGTGCTCGCAGGGACCCAAAGAGTCGCTCCGACTCAGAAATCCGAACGATCCAAGATCAGGAGGTTGAGCAGTCCTTTGGAGGGAAGGGGGTTTGCGTCAAACCACCCCCATGAATGGAAGCATGTTCTGACTGAAGAATGGCAGCCCGAAGTACCACAGGATCTGGAAGACCATACTGACCTGAGTTTCCTTTTGACAGAAGGAAACAAGATAGGTCGAGAACCATCCTGGGAAAAAGATATACAGAAAATAGAGACGAGAGAAGACACACGGAAGAGGAGCGCGGGAGGATCTGCAGAGAGAAGGAGAGACATCAGACAAGAGTGCATGCATAGAGGGGAACGCGCGACCCAGATATGCAGAATAAAGGAGGAAAGCCGCGAGCTTGATGTTGAGGAAGCATCTGATAAACCTCGTAGGGATGCTATGACAGAGAAAGGATCTCTGAGTAATGGAAAAAATTTCCTTGGTGATATCATGGCTTGGCATGGGGGTGAACAGAGGGCTAAGATTGAATGTATCTGAGCCTACGTTTGGGTGTGAAGGGGCACACCCACAGTCAGTTCGTTGTCTACAAACTGAAATAGATAAGTATTGTCATACCCTGTATATTTGAGCTGTAACTGTAAAATAAAGTTGGATATTCTGTGAATGTTTCAGGGATGCGCATGTTGCTTGATGGTTATATTGTGTTCCCTTATCTTTTGCTTGATTGTGTATTTAAGCAAGTAAGGAACTATATGGTTTGTACACGTAAAGGCTCAGGCCCTGTAGTGGCTCAAGTTAAAGCAAATGAACTGTGAGTCGGTCGACCTTGGGAACAATTTTACGTATACATATAAAGCTCAGGAGAAAGTGCGCGTCCGTGCCTTAGTCCTTCAGAGCAGATGAAGCTCAGAAAGGGTAGCGAGATTTAAGTCTCGAAAGGGAGGATCCTTTCATTTGGAAGACAAGCGAACGAGATCCGTTCGAGAGAAGCCAAGGTCCGTCATGACCGTTGGATTTGGAGAAGGAGCACGGGTATTAACCTCCCCCGAATCCTTCAACCTTCGTGAGTTCGACGAACTTTGTGTATTCATCGTAAGGGAGACAGATCCTCCTAAATCCCAAAGTCCAAAGCGAATCAGGACAGTCCATCGGAAGGGATACGTGTCGCCAGATCCCACGGTTCAGAGAGTGGCACTTCAATAGTTTTGAGTTGTTGTGTTAATGGGAAGAGGAACTCCTGAAGGGCCGAAGACCGAAGTCCCGAAGCCACGAGAGCCGTAGATCTGTAGGTCCACGTTGATAGACCCTGACCATCAGATTTAGACTATGGTCAACTCGACACTCACCAACTTTGGGAGTCACGAGGAGTTTGCATAGTAAAACTCTCGAATGCCGAATTCTCGAAGTAACGAGAGTCGTAGATCTATGGATCTACGTGGTCGGATCTTGACCGTGAGATCTGAGGGATGTTAGAAGGCTATCAATTTGGAGTGACGTGGCACAGTGACGTCATCCAGGGTGACGTGGACCCACGATCAACGTGCCACGTGTCACTTGGATTCGGGCATTTCGCAGACCATATAGGTCCATTAACACGTGACACGTGTCACCCACTGAAGGGGCCACATGCCCTCTCTGCCTTGCCATGTGTCATATTTGGCAATTACCTGTTTGGTCCACGTGGTAGGAGATCTCGTAGTTTGGAGGTTTGACACTCCGGAGGAATTTGGACGAGAGTCTTCAAAGTGTGAAGACTCCTGAAGTCGCAACCAACAGAGTAAATCCCAGCCATCTATATACAGGGGATGCACGGAGCCAGATCCTTTAGTCTGGAGACTTGGCACTCCGGGGGATTTAAGGTATGGCGTGTTGATAAATTTCGAAGTCACGAATTAATAAGAGCCATCGATCTAGAGGAGCTTCGAGACCACTCGTGACCGTTGGATCTACCCCATGGTCAATTCGGCTTGACCTACGCTGGGAATAAGGAGAGGATTACACCATGAAACCCCCGAACGCCGAAGTGGCGAAGCGACGAAGGTCGTAGATCCCGAGGACTATGTGGACGCATCTTGACTGTGAGATTGGAGGGTTTGGAAAACTATCAGCCCGAGGTGACGTGGCGTGCTGACGTCACCCAGGGTGACGTGGACCCAGTGTTAACGTGCCATGTGTCACCAAGATATGGATGTTTTTCATACCTATTATACCTATTAGAGCATGACACATGTCACCCCTAATGAGGACACATGTCACCTCTGGCCGTCGCCGCGTGTCAGCCGCTAGTTCGTGCCCGCCTGGCCAACGTGGTTGGTGATGTGACAAGAACTTTGGGAGTTCAAAAGATTTGGGGTGTAGTATAGTAGAGGGGCGTTCAACGCTGAATGCCGAAACATTGAATGTTGATCGCTGATTGTCGAACGCCGAAAACATAGAATGTTGATCATCGATTGTCGAACACTGAACGCCGAAAAAGGAACGTTCAACGTAAAACGCCGAACGCCGATCATCGAATGGCCAAGATCACGTGGAGAGATTTCGGGACTTCGGGGAGTATGCGTGCTGTAAGAAAAGGGGAGTTCAACGCCGAACACCGAAGACCCCAACTAATAACACTCGGATAACTTCAAGAGGCTGTATCTCGCAAACCAGGGATTATATTTGAGCCGGTAACAGTCGTTAGAAAGCTATGAATGAGTAGAAGAGGATGAAGACCTCAAAGGGATGATTTGAGATGATTTGAACGAGCAAAAATTTGATGCTCCATCCCTAGAAAGGGTATTTAGGGGTCGGGTGTGTTACATCACAACAGTCTCCTCTGAAATCATCAGTTCCCATCGAATGGAAAATCTCCTCAATAAAGGCCATTCCTACATTATTTCCCAACTCAATGCCATTCAAGCACTTGAGACACCATCTATGCATCCTGAGCTCCAATCTATACTTTCCAAACACCACACTATTTTTTCCACCCCCCATGGCCTTCCACATTCCTGCGGTGTTCATGATCATTCCATTCCTCTAGTTCTGGGCAGTCTTCCTCCCAATGTCCGCTCATATCGTCATCCCTTTGCCCAAAATAATGAAATTGAGAAAATTGTTCAAGAATTGCTCGACGCG
>WSFP011392768.1:0-27801 GCA_009831015.1 Picea engelmannii | reverse complement strand
TTTAGTTTATTGAAGGATCATGTTGAAGTGTTAAGACTAATGTTAGAAATTCATTTTCATCACACCTTTTGGTATTTTTTTAGGGCATGTAGTGTGTAAATAGGGCATGTTGGTTGATCCTGCTAAAATTGTTGTTATAGTGACTTTACCACCAACAAAGTCAGTGCATCGGTTGAAGAGTACACTTGTTCATACATGATGTTATAGGAAGTGTTACACATCAAAATTACTCACTAAGATAATGGCCTAGTGTCGTTATTACCAAATGCTGTAAGTGCCTCATTTCTCCCACAAGTGTCACAAATATCATACTGTTGTCAAGAAAACTTGAAAGACACCTCAAAGACTAGTTTTGAAGAGGAGAAATCATTTGACAAAACGTACAAGTCTTTTTCCACTGAAAAACTACTTAAAAATGATTTTTGGAAGGCAACGCTCCCCTACCCACTATCAGGGAGCACCGACACTCCCTAGCCTTCTTTGGGGGAGTGTTGAAATGCTCTGTGCACCTTTTTGGGGGAGCACTACCCTTCCTGAGAAAATTTTCATTTGTTGAGATAAATGAGGGAAGAATCCCCTCAATATCTGAAGTTGGTTGGATTCGAATATGAGTTCAAGGAATGATCTTAGGGAAGATCCTCAATTGAAGGAGAAGAATCCTCAACTTATCCCAAAGTTCTCTCAAGTGGTTGGGCCTCTCTAGATTATATAAGGAGGCCTTCTCATGGTGAAAATAAGAGAATAGAGATTAAGAGATACCAAACTTATGATCTCATAAGTGGTATTGGGAGAGACAATGTAAAGCATATAAATTATAATCTCATAAGGGAGATATCATTGAAGCATCAACATTCTGTGTGTGGATTATTTGAGCAAGGGTCTGGACAAAGGGAGCTTGGTGAAGTTGTTGCACTACATCCATGGTTGTAATTAACACTTTGTTCTCATTAATATAAATTCATGCTTGACATGTTTCCTTTAACGTTTGTGTATATGAACTTGTCTCTTTCATAGATTCATTATGAAGCTAATCATAGTAGAGTAGGAAGTATTGTCGTTATTGCTCATTGTATCACATGACCTTCAACTGAACTTGGAGATCAAGATCATCCTGGAGAGAGTAAGGACAAACATCGGTAAAGAGGTATTTACCATTATTCTCTCTTCTTCCTTGATATTTTATCTTTATGATAAAGGAATTCCAGTGTCCATAATATCACTTTCTGTCTTGGAGTTAGGGGTCTAACATCCAAGAGGAAATCCACTTGTCCGCAGGGGGATTCTCCTGTAACAGAAATTGGCGACCATACTGGGGAGGAGCTTTGATTTTTTATTCCTTTCCTAGGCCTTGTATTAGTCTTTGCTCATTTTGATCTTATTCATACTGTGTCTTTGATTCTTAGATTTGTTGATTGACCCTTCACTTCATCCCATACACTTTGGATTTCTGAACTTGCTTGAATTTTTGGATTTTTGGGTATTTTTCTAAACTTTTTGAAGCCTAGCACTCCTCTTCCTTTCCTATCGGAGTGATTGCACTCTCTGCTAGCTTTAAATAGAGCATTGGAACCCTCTGGTGCCTCTTACACCAGAGCGTTTCCCTCTTTTTGTTAAATATCTTGCATGAGTTTAGTCTCTGAATCCATTTTCCCCTGTTTGCACTTGATTAGAGTTCTTGCAACCTTAGTGTATCCTTGTTTGTGTCCCCAACACCTTGATATATAAGAATTCATGATGCTTTGTTTGGGTTTGTGACATCTTTTTCTTCCTTACTTTGAATAACTCTTTGTCTTTGACGATTTAGAGTCAATTTGTCATTTTCTTCTCATTTATCTGACTGAGTGAAAACGTTTTGTAAGGAGATTCAAAGGTATTTTGTACTTTTACTTTTGATATTTGAAGTCTTTTTCCCAATCAATTCTTGGTTTTTCATCATCCGTTAGCCTTCTCCTACCTTCACCTACAATTTCCCCAATTTTCAAGCATTCTGGGTGATTTTTTGCATGTTTTTTGGCTATTTTTCTGAGTTTCTGGGAGCACCAACGCCCCCCTGTAGGCCATATAAAGGTGCTAGAACTCCCCTAAAGTTCTTTAGGGAGCACTAGAAGAGCAATGGAAACACTCTGTGCTCCATTGTGAGGGAGTGTTGGTCTCTTTTTGAGTGAAATTCTCTTCTTTTGCTTAGTTTTTGCAGCCTTTTTTGTAGTACTCTTAACCAAGAGTCTATGGTTGGTTTGTGAAGTTGTTAGGATTGGTTATTGATGATTTTTTATGCTTTTCACTCTCTTTTTTCTTGATTGGAGATTGAAACCTCTTTCAGAAACGTAAAATTGCCTTTTCTAGCTGCGTTTTCGTCAAGACATTTTTGAGTAGTTTCTCTTTCTCCCTATCATTTATTGGATTCTTCTCTGCATTTTATCGTACTCCTTGGATGCTTGCTGGTTTTAGGATCCTTGATTGAGTTCTTGTTAGAACAATATTCTACTTGTTTTCTTTCAGTTCTCATTGTTTTGAATGCATTCTTTCTTTTGGGTCATGAAACTACCTTGCATTTGAAGTAGCGGAATTCCATGTTTTTTGACATTTTGGGACATTGTGCATCTGAAATGATGAATGTTTTCTCCTTCTCATAGCATAGTTTCCATCGAAATGAAAAGATTGCATATTCATCTCTTTACCCAACTTTCGAGTCGGTAAAAACACCATATTGTCCCCGACATTTTCCTTTTGAGTAACAACAACCTTAAAAATCAAGCACTAAACTAAAATTGATTAGATAGTTTTACATTTTCTGGTAGAAAACCTACACTATATTAGTTCTAGGGATTTGGAATAGGTGTGAAATATAACTTTTCAAAGATGTAAACAAACATAGGATCTTGTGTTAGGGAGCGGTGAAATCCAATTGTTGCATTTTGTCCTGGGATGCCCTTCTCACACACGGGTCAATCACGAGGTCGCGTTAAGACTGGAGGAGTTACTCACCCTGCTTTGTTTGTATTGGTGTAGAGATTGCATGTATTATGGGGGTCTCTTGAAGGTATACCCACAATGATGAGTGGAATCCTTTCAAGTTGATTTCGGGCTAGATACCCTGCCCTTGCGCGTGGATCGGACTATTGGTTGTTTCCCCAAGCATCAATGTTGCAGTTGGTAACCTTAGTGGCCTATCTCTTTAGGGTCTTTACACAAGGTGACCGTGGAGGGGAAAGTATTCACGGTACCTGGAATCGACGTTGGCCAAACTCACTCGGGCTCCTTGGAGAGTATACCCATGATTATGTGTGGGATCTTGCACCAGGGTGTAAGTCCATTAAGCAAGCCATCAGCGTAACTTTTCCACCCACTCTATCTCATCCCCTTCTTACTTTGTTCCTGCGACATTGGATTTCATCACCAACTAGTGTGCTCATTGTGAGAAGGTTTTGTTTGCTTACTTGCTTACCAGATTTTTAGTGTGTGCTATTTGTTCTCCCTAGCAGAATCTAGGTTGGATTTTTATTTTTATGGCATCAGTTCCTAGAATGACCAATGAAGGAACCCCTTTTCTAGGGGAACCCTTTGTTTTTCCTTCTTACAGAAACATTGGTCCTACTTACATCGCTACTTTGAGCCTTCCAGGTCTCACAATTGGGTTATTGGTATGTTTTTTTTCCACTCTGGTGATCTCGAATGCAGGTGCTTCAGATGTAAGCACACCACCCACACATCAACCTCATGTCGACCTTTTTCATTCTTCACCCATGAGGTGTCCTTCCATTTCTCCTTCTTCGCCTAGTGAAATCTATAAAGAAAGTAGCCAGGTTGATTAGAAGAAGAAGAAGTGAAAAGAGAAGAAGAAGAACCAGAAAGGGACCAAGCCTCCAACTACATCAAATGTTGGATCTAAGCAACCATATACTATTAATAGTATTGGGAGTGTTGATAAGGTCGATAAGATTAAAATGAAGAATCTGAAACCCAAATTCCCTTGCAGTCTTTGTAAGGGTGACCACTTTCTGAGGGATTTCCCTAGTATTCCCAAGATCTTAGAATTGTGGTCCTCCATGTCATCGGCCCCTAGTAGACATGTTGGTGACACCCTCTCAACTAGTGACATTAAGGTTCATAAGAAGAAGAAAACTGACAAATTCCCTTGTATGTTATGCAAAGGTGATCATTATTCTCACCTTTGTCTTAGCATGGACGAGGCTTCTTCTCTTTTGGCAAAGCTTCAACTTCAAGTTGGTTATCATAGGCTCTCCCCCAACCCATCGTTAGTTGATGGACTGGTCAATATGGTTCCATCCCCATTCAATCCAGTTGATCAGGTGGTCAATCGAGTTTCATCCTCGGTTGAACCACTCACCAAAGTAGTTGATCCAGTTCCATCATCGATCAACCCCATTTTTCATCTGGAAAGTGAAATCCAAGTGAATGATCCAGTCCCGTCATTGGTCAGTCCCAACCTTCATCTGAAGAGTGTCAAAATGGTCAACTCGACTCCGCCATCAGTCGATCCCACTCCTCCTTTGAGAAGTTTCAAAGTGGTTTCTTCAGTTACTTCATCGATCAATCCCACTCCTCTGACGAATGCTAAAGTGATTGATCCAGTCCTTTCATCAATCAGTCCCACCCTTCATCTGAAGAGTTCCAAAGTGGTTGCTCTGGTTATATCATCAGTCAATCCCACTCTTCCTCTGAAGAGTGCCAAGGTAGTTGATCTGATCACATCATCGATCGATCCTACTCTCCCGTTAGAGAGTAAACCCGATGTTTTTCTCATTGATACAGGATCTACCATGTTGGGGGGCATTTCTCCTTCTCCTATGAAAACCCCTCCAAGTAATGAGGCCATCCTTTTTTATTGGGGTGGGCTAACTAAACCTGGTCTCCCCTCTCACATTCCTTTTAAGATTCCAGTTCAGGTTTGTGGTCGGGACGTTCCTCATACACTTATAGATGAAGGTTCATTTGTTAGTATTTTGTCCTCTATTTCTTGGCAAGCTTTGGGTTATCCTAAGCTTGTGCCACTTACCTAGACTTTGTTCGCTTTCAACAAAAGAACCATCCACCCTTTAGGGATCCTTCCTCAGTTTCCGGTAACTTTGGGAGGGAAAATAGTCTTTATTGATGTTATGGTAGGCCAGGACCCCTTGGATTTAGATTTACTCCTTGGGCGAGATTATGTCTATAACATGAAATCTATTATGTCCACTCTTTTTCGTGTGATATCTTTCCCGCACGATGGAAGAATGGTGACTATTGATCAAATTTAGTTTGTTGGCCTTGACTTGACCATAAACCCAATAACCTCCCTCACTGGGTCTTATATGCAGTTGGTATCATCCCTACCACAGATAAATTATGTGGCGTTGTCTCCCATGACCTCAACTTCTAATGATTTGGATCTGGTATTTGACATGGTGATCTCTTCGGTAGGGCTATTAGAGTCGGATCTCCTTACCCTTGATGATACCCTTAACATGTGTTCCTTCCAGAGAATTCTTCTTCCATCCAGTGAAGATCTCTTGGAATCCATGACTGAGTATTGTCCCTTGACATGTTTTCCTTCCGGAGAATTATCCTCTTGGAAGCCATGATAAAGAAGAGGTCACGAGCATAGTTTATCTTCTCTGTGGCAAGCTCATTAAAAATTGAAACAGAGGTTATGAGCATAGTTTCCCTCTCTATGCATATATCATTAAAAAATGAAACAGAGGCTACGATCATAGTTTCTCTTCTATGTGGCAAGCTCGTTAAAAAATGAAATAGAAGCCATGAGAATAGTTTCTACTCTCTATGGAAAGCTCGTTAAAACATGAAACAAAGGTCTTGAGCATATTTTTTCCTCTCTGTAGCAAGCTCGTTAAAAAATGAAACAGAAATCTGGGGATTGAACCCGGAGCCCTAAGCATAGTTCTTTTTCTTGTGTCAAGCTCGTTAAAAAATGAAACAGTCACCTCTCCAGTCAGGTTGAGTCTTTCACCATATCTCATAGATGTTGAGTCAAGTCTTTCATTAGGTATCATATTTGAACCTTCATTTCATCCACCTGTATCCTTTTTCTCCATCTAGTACAGAAATCGGTGACAAAATCAAAGTCGATGAATGAATTGAAGCTTGGGGGGGCATGTCTCCAGCCTTTGATGATCATTCTGGAGTTAAGCCACTAGATTTTCAAGCTGGGGGCATACCAAGCTTAGTCTTTGTTCCTTCTCGTGCTCGTAAATACATGAGAATGTAACCGAGTATACTTTTATCACTTTTTCAGACTCGTAAAGGTTATACGAAAAAGGAACCCCTTGGAGTCGTCTTTAAGCTCTTTTCAGACTCTCTAAAAATGAAAATATTTCTGAGTGATATTGCTTCCTTTCCCACTCGTTAAAAGGTTTGAAAGGGCATCTTTCAAGTGATAATTTATCTCTTTTTCAGCCTCGTGAGACTAATATTACAAAAAAGGACCACATTGGAGTCGTCTTTAAGTCATTTTCAGACTCTCTAAATATGAAAAACAACCGAGTTTACCTTCTCTGGACTCATTAAACGATCATACATTGAAGGAACCATACGGGATCGAACCCTTACTTCTTCCAGTTCGTTAAACAAAGGAAGAGGAACTTACCAAAGGTGAGTTATATCGAGCATGTGTTACCCTCCTCGAGCCCGTTAAACCAAAAAGAGGTACTTGTCTATCTGGATGGGGGAAAAAATTGAAGGAAGCAAGCCAAGAAAGTTTTGAGAACATTACTAGTAATCCTTACAGTCACCCTTGAACGCAACATTTTATCTTTGCATGCATTTCAATATGTTGAACCTTTACACTGAACCAATCCTTTGAGTTTCCTTACTCCTTTGGGTCACCCGACGTAAGTCATAGTATCCATTTCATCATCATTTTTTCGTCCATGTCATGTTTCTGCTGTTGTGCCTCAGTGTTCAAGGGAAGTATCTGCCTCGAGAGTCAGTCATCACAAATATTCCTATTTCAATACCCGTGTCAGTCCATGTTCATTTGATCTACCAATTTACATCTCTGTGTCAGTTTCATGTCATTGATGGGGGATACATCAAGGCCCTCCTACTACTAGTCTATTCATGTTGACCTCAACACATCATTCGGGAACTAGACTTAGAAACCAGTTAGTACCTTGGGATCTGCATGCCTCAATGGTAGGCCTCCTTGCATCCGATAGTGGGTTTACATCATTGGCCTCTGATCGGATGATTCCATGGATGTTCGACTTCATATTTTCCATTCATATTCGTTGGAATGTACTAGAGTACCTTGGGAATCATTGAAATCAATGGTGATTTACCTCGCACTTGTTAACGGTTTACATCATTGATCGATAATCAATTGGTTTCTTCCATGTTCGACATCAGGACATCTATTCACATGGTTATAATTGTACTGCATCGGGATCAGTAAGAAGACCCTAGGATTGCATTATCACTTTGATATGTACTTTTCCCAGGTTGCGATGGAGTTTCTTTTGAACTTTGACACATATATTGTTACATAGATCCACTTTGTATTGGTCGTGGCTATGTCTTGTTGTATCATATATCCACTGTGTATTTTTCGAGGCTACGATCAAGTTCATGTCATGGGAGTATAGATCCACATTGTATCTTCAGTGGCTATACCTTTTATCAATGTAATTATGGATCCACAGTGTATTTTATGGCGGCCATACCTAAATTTTTTTTATCACTCAAGCATAGGTATGTGTGCCTTGGGTTTGAAACATGTCATTAATATTTTTTGGATGTTTTTGTACAGCTTCTATCAGGTTCTCTGCATCCTACCCTTGCTTTAAAATGTATACAAAGTACTTCAGTCATCAATTCTAGTCTTCTAACTTCGCACTTTGGGGGGCAATCTGTTACACATCAAAATTACTCACTAAGATAATGGCCTAGTTTCATTATTACCAAATGTCGTAAGTGTCGCATTTCGCCCACAAGTGTCACAAATATCATATTGGTCTCAAGAACACTTGAAAGACACCTCAAAGACTAGTTTTGAAGAGGAGAAATCATTTGACAAAAAGTACAAGTCTTTTGCCACTGAAAAACTACTTAAAAAATATTTTTGGAAGGCAGTGCTCCCCTACCCACTGTCAGGGAGCGTCGATGCTCCCTAGCCTTATTTTGGGGGAGCGTTGAAATTCTTTGTGCACCCTTTTGGGGGAGCGCTACCATTCCTAAGCAAATTTTGGTTTGTTGAGATAAATCAGGTAAGAATCCCCAAAATCTCTAAAGTTGGTTGGATTCGAATATGAGTTCAAGGCATGATCTTAGGGAAGATCCTAAACTAAAGGATAGGAATCCTAAACTTATCCCAAATATCTCTCAAGTGGTTGGGCCTCTCCAAGATTATATAAGGAGGCCTTCTCATGGTGAAAATAAGAGAATAGATATTAAGAGACACCAAACTTATGATCTCATAAGTGGTATTGGGAGAGACATTGTAAAGCATCTAACTTATGTTCTCATAAGGGAGATATCATTTACTTGATTAGTGCTTTGATATAGATGAATGATAGGTAGATCTGTTGTAGCTTTGTGCTTAATAATGAGAGTAAATGTTGGATCTGACTTGTGTGAATGTGCTTAGTTCTTGAATCAGCTAGATCTGATCTGTTTCGTCGTGCTAAGTGTTGCTAGATGCTAGATCTGGTTGAATACTACAATGCTCTGTAATTAGGGTTTAACTGGATTGTAAACTAAGGCTGGATATTGGTGAACTATAACTGCTAAGTGCCCTGTTAAGGTGTTATAGTCACAGATCGGTGTCCCAGCTAAGGTTGCAGACACTGGAGTCCTACAACCACCCCTGCCTCTACCTCGGGTGAGACTTCATATGATTCGCAGGTGTTGTCGAAAGGGCTGGTAGTTAGGTTTTTTTTGGTGCGTTGTTGTATCAATGAACCCTGGGTCTGCCCCTGTGCCAACAAATGGTTCTGTTGCCAAGACTGAAACTATTATTGCTGGGAACTAAGGAAAGAGAAGATTTGTGTGAATATTCGACCTGAAATTGTGAAAGCTCTGTGCGTAGATCTGTCGCTCTAGTGCACAATATTCTACTCGATTTGTGAAGATCTGTGCTAATAAAATAAGTTTGATCTGAAGAAAAGAGGTGAGATCTAAACACTTTGTGCTCTGAGAAAGGTAAAAGTGAGAATTTTTTCTTAAAGAGGTAAGATCTGCAATCTTTTTGCTCTGATAGAGGTAAGAATAGTAAAAAGTTTTAGATCTGGAAACTTTGTGCTCTGCTGAAGATAAGATTAGTGGAAATTTGTATTTCTAAAGTATGGATCTAGGTATGTTTGATAAGATTTGTCCTAGCTTGAAAACTAGGGCACTGATAGATGAAATAATATTTGATATGAGTAGATCTGATAAGAATAGTGAAATATATGTTATACCTATGCATAGAGAGAAGGTTTGGACTAACAAATAGATGTAGGATCCTAGAAATATTTTTTTGCAGGTTAACTATTATGATCCTAGTGCGCAGTACTGGAAAGGTTCATGATCATTTAAAAGAAAATGAGGATTAACCCTTTGTTACAGTTGCAGAAGACCGAGACATCTGGCTAAGGAATGCCCTGGTAGAAGATCTTGTTTTCTTTGATTTAGAGCTATGGACCATGAAGTATTGGATTTCCCTAGAATGATTTCCAAGGTTGAAAGAATGAATATGAACCAAGAAAACCCTAAGGCAGATCCATAAAATGATATTATGGTAGAACCCCAGAAAGCATCAGAGAAAGTATTGCTACAGATGAAAGAAATCCTGAATGACCATTGACATGTCAACTTATTAGAGATCTTCAAAGAAAAATAGTGCATTGAAGAAACAATAGGAGACTTCGACATTGACTATGTTCTGGATGAGGAAACACAGGTGAATATCATGATAGAAAGAACTTGGGAACTTTTAGGGAATCCTGCTATGATTCCTTCATTTTGAGGAATAGGATTATTCATAGGAAAATTGATAACCCTATGTGGAATACTTACCCAGATATCTATGAGTTCTCATGGAACTTTGACAGAGGAAGATTTTGAGGTTGTTAAATTTATTGAGAACAACGCCCCATTTACTATGTTACTAGGAAAACCTTGGATTAAAAGAGATCAATCCAAAAGGAAGGAAGAAGAAGTCTTAGAGAAGCTAAAGCAAGAGTTGAAAGATTTCATGACTAGGAGGATTGCACAGCTGATTAAAGAATAGGAGAACAGATCGAAGCTACCTAGGACCAAATACTTGGATGTTGAATTTTCAACACAAGAAGATTTGCAGAAGACTGAAGTACCTATCCCAGATAGAGAAGAAGTATTACCCTTGAATCTTAGGAAAGAATCTCAACAACTAGAAGTTACTATGCAAAAATAAGACAAGAATCATAATGGAAAGAGGAATAACGAGATGAAGCTCATCGGAAAGAAGGCTCAAAAGCTTAGAAAAAAGAGAGCAAAGATTGAAAAGTTATAGAAGGGTCCAAAGGGAACTTCGCAAAGGGAAAATTTACAAAAATGGAACTTCGTCGGGATATCAGAACAACATCACTTGGCACTTCGCCATAGTGAAGCAATATAGCCATTGGGACTAGTATAACCGTTAGAATGACCCCCCGAACGAGTAGAAAGACATTTATGGTCAGAAATATCGCCACTAGACCGTTGAGACTGCACCGTAATGGACATAACTGAATTAATGAAGGTCTCTTGTCCGTTGGAAAGATCTGTTACATTGTTGTCTACTTATTTCATTGACTGTTGCACCGAGAACACTTTTGTGAATTGTATCAGAGAGAAATCATTTCTACTGCACTGGGATTAGTAAGATCGACACAAGTTCTATTTCTTTGTGCACTCATTCATCCATCTAATCTAAGCATGTATGTTTGATGAGCTCAACGTTGTGGACAAAATCGTCGAATAAGTTCTCATCGATCTCATGACCGAAAGAGTAATGTCTTAAAGACTAATGTTTGTGGGTGTACAAGCATTGTCAACGAGAGGAGTGCAAGCCTCTCCGTCGACTGCTCACAGATCTGGGCCATCCTGACCAACAACAAAGAAGATAACCAAGCACAGAGATGACCTAGAAAATGCGAAGTTGATCCCGACCATATTGCCTGATTACATCTCTCCTCTGTCCGGAACGGTGAGTCGAGATAGTGTGCCAAGATATTTTGAGTACACCATGGTTACTGCATACCTCCCGAAGGGGATATGTGCAGTAAGAGCACAACAGGACAAGATCGCAACATTGAAGTTCAACAACTTCAACCTCAGAGATTGCAAGAACCATAGCATGCTCGCCCCATACAAATACTTGACCAGGATGAAGGGGAAGATTTCAAAGATAATCCCTCAGTCATGGACGATGAACCTCGCGTAGTCCACCCTGCTGAATGTAATGAAAATCCCACACTTTGAAAGGCACCCGGAAGTTAATGCCTGTGTCAAGCTACTACTTGCATGTTACCATGGCAGCTACTTATGGCTCAGCCGTCATATCATAGTAGATCCAACATTGATCCATAGGATCACAGGATTGAGTATGCAAGGACTTGATCCATAGGACTTCTATCCAGGAAAAACCATAGATCGTGCACTAGCACAGAAGATCAAGGATACATACGGTGATGTTGAGAAGGGGACACGAGGCTACAAGGTAGCTTCCATCCAGAATAATTGCAGGGAATCTAGTACGAAATAACTGACCCACGCAGGTCACAGGATTTGTTGTTGACCTTGCGGGGAAGTGCGTGGAAAGTCTACAGATGAACTGGGTGAAGTACCTAGTTAATAATCTTGAAATGGATTGTCGCGAAGCACAGGATCGGGGCTATGAATTCCATTTTAACTGGCTCCTGATCCTCATCGCGTTTGTTTCTTGGGAAATACCAAAAGGTGTGACCTTCTTGGACATCGAGCCATTTGAGCCGCTTTCTTCGACGTTCACCATGCTATGGTACTCGAGTGATATGATAAAACAGTGGTAGTCGAACATTGTTTTTCACACGAATTACCTCCAACTAAAGAGAGACATCAAAGTTGAACCTCACATGACTTTGAACACCCTATAGATATTCTGACCCCTAAAGAAGTTCCATGCAGATCGACACTTCATCTACATTACAACGTGAGCATATGAGAATAAGGAGGATTTTCAGTCATACTACAAGCTCACAGAAGAGTACCTTGAGGAGATCACTAAGGAGTGGTCGACAGACCTCCTTATTCCCGCAGACCCTGTAGAGATGTTTGACCCTGACATCCTAGAGACCATGCATAAATAACATGATACACCTAGACATAGTAGAAGGAAGAAAACCTAAGAGGTCCAAGACTTAAGAAACGCCTTAGGAAAGACTTCTTCAGTATCACCTGATCGAGGGGGTGATGATGAAGTAGAAGAGATAAATGGAAAAGAAGTTGAACAGAAACAAGGAGAAGTAACACCGCCTAGAGATGAGACTGATACCCTGAAAAAGAGGAAGGTTTCTCCCTTGAAACCTTCTTCCCAGAAGAAATCCAGAGCCATCATCACCAAGATGCAGACTATACTCACTACCGATGATTTTGACTTCATCATGGCAGCCCTAAACAATGTCTTGCAGGAAATCATGGAGAAACAAGAAGCCAAGCGGAAGGAAATTTACGACAGAATTGAGGTCAAACTTCGAGGGGTACAACTGGCCCTTCATTAAATTCACGCAGTGTCCACTGCGCCCCTGCCATCGGGATAACCAGAGTTGGGAGATGAGCTAGACCAACTCTAGTGACTAGAAGATGCAACCAAAGCTCACCTTTGTCGAGCACAAGAAGAAACAGAACAAGCCACCTAGGCCTTGAAGCAAGTGTAAGGAGTACTCGTAGAACAACGTTGAGTTGCAGAGCAGGAGAAGGTTTCTCTCCAGGAAAAATTGGAAGAGGAGAAAACACAGATGCAACAAGAAAAGGAATAGTTTCTCACAGAGCAACTCAAAGTGAAAGAAGCAGTCAACAGAGCACTTTTCTCTGTGGTAGGCTTAGAACCACAGGTAGAATACCAAGTCACACATCAAGTAGAGAAGCTTGCGGAAGCTATCCAGCAACTACAACAAATAATAGCAGACTTAGAGCTCTACACAGTGCTCGACACTCCACAGGATGTAAGGAATAAAAGAGAAGCAATTGCATGAAGCATAGTTGAGAGAATAAAGGCCCTTGCCATGGAATGAAACCAATTGAGCGATCGCAGTGCCCAAATGTATGAGAGACTCACTGAGAATCCAGAACTGAAGACACTAGAGTCACAGCTCCAAGAGGTTAAGTATCAAGCAGAAATAATACAGGCATAGTTGAATCCCTTGTCAGCGGTTGAAAGAATGAAGTGATCCCAAGAACAACGCAATGCTCATCAGTAGGTCCATGCCATTCAGAGAAGAGCCATGGAAGTGAATCAGAGGCTGCAACCTATACAGGACGAGGCTTTCCAGCTATTCACAGAAATCGAAGGCTAAGGAGTAGAACTGAAGCAAGTCGTCACTACAACAGAACAACGCCTCGAGGGACCTATCAACGAAGTTGTTATCTAGGAGTTCATTGAACAGGAGGTTGTGGCACAACAAAAAGTCAAAGCATCTCGAGCCAAGCTTGAGGTTTTTGAGGCAGAGTTATCCAGATCATAGTGACTCAGGATGAGTCACAGGTGAGTGTTGGGGGTAGTTTGGCCCTTGACCAAGTTTTGAGGATCCTTTGTCAGGTTTGACCTATTTTTGGGACTTCGACAGGCCATCGAAGGCAGAGCGCAAGACGAAGTGGACATCATAGGATCTCATCCCCTTTTAGGTCCCTTTTTAGGATTGGGTATTATGTAACAGGTATGGGAATGCTGGCCCATGGGTTTACCCATGCTTAGGCCTATTTTGTAATGTATAAATAAGTATCTAGGTGATGTAACTAAGCAATGCTACAGCCAGTGTGTTAAGACCTACAAGTTCGATCTCCGTGATCAAAAGTGCTAAGTGCTGAGTAGATATTGATTTTGTGCATATTGTATGAGGCTTGTAGAGCTCAGTGAAAGAAAGTGTAAGATATTGAGAAGAGGCTTAGTGCTGTAACCTAGCCTGGGGAAGGAGGATCTAGCGAGGTGCACAGATCTCTTGTCCTCTGTGGAGTAGGGTTTTTGTGGATCTGTGCATCTAAATGATTGAAGGAGCTAATAAATAAGACAAAGAGTTGGTGGACGTAGCCCCAGTGTGGGGGTGAACCACGTACATGTTGTGTTGCTCTTCTTTGTGCAATGTATTGATGTATTTACTTGCTTAGTGTTTTGATATAGATG
The DNA here is from genome assembly GCA_009831015.1 of Picea engelmannii. Lineage (NCBI taxonomy): Eukaryota > Viridiplantae > Streptophyta > Pinopsida > Pinales > Pinaceae > Picea > Picea engelmannii. The sequence continues at coordinate 13,469 of WSFP011392768.1, read as the reverse complement.
AATGATAGGTAGATATGGTGTTGCTTTGTGCTTAATAATGAGAGTAAATGTTGGATCTGACCTGTGTGAATGTGCTTAGTGCTTGAATCGACTTTATCTGATATGTTTCATCATGCTAAGTGTTGTTAGATGCTAGATCTGGTTGAATACCACAATGCTTTGTGATTAGGGTTTAACTGCGCTATAAAATAAGACTGGATATTGGTGAACTATAACTGTTAAGTGCCCTGTCAAGGTGTTATAGTCACAGACCTGTGTCCCAGCTAAGGTTGCAGACACTGGAGTCTTGTAACCACCCCTACCTCTACCTCGGGTGAGACTTCATATGCTTCGCAGGTGTTTCTGAAAGGTCTGGTAGTTAGGGTTTTGTTGGTGCGTTGTTGTAGCGTTGAACTCTGGGTCTACCTCTGTGCCAACAGGTGGTCATATTTGAAAACTATCAATTGATTGCAAGTCATTTATGCAAGCTTGGAGTAGATAACATTTTGAGGAGATGTTTCATGGAGCATGAAAGGCCTATAATTTTAGCAGAAGCACATGAAGGGATTTTTGGAGGACACTATGCAGGAAAAGATACTGCGCAGAAGGTATTTCTCCCAGGATTATGATGGCCAACCGTTCACAAGGATTCAAAGGAGTATTGTTAGAATTTTGATGTATTACAGAGAGTTAGAAATATATCCAGGAGGTATGAGATGCCACTGAGACCACATGTAACTTTGCAAGTGTTTAATAAGTGGGTAGTAGAATTTGTAGGTCCAATTAATCCACCAGCAAGAATATCAGGAGCTAGATATATTATTACAATGACAAAATACTTGACCAGATGGGTTGAGGCAGTAGCAGTGAAGGATTGCAACGTAGATATTGCAGCACACATTTTATTTGGACATGTAGTGACAAGGTTTGGATTCCCAAGAATATTGAAGAGTGATTAGGGGACTCACTTTATCAATAATACAATACAGGAAATGATGGAAGAATTTGAGATACATCATCAGAAGAGAACTCCTTATCATCCTCAAGCAAATGGAAAAGTAGAATCATTCAATAAGATATTGGATAATTCCTTGAATAATATTTTTAATTTAAACAGGGATGACCGAGACTTGAAGGTACCAACACTGTTATGGGATTATATAACTACATGCAAGAAGCTAACAAGGCATACACCTTTTAGGTTGGTGTATGGATAGGAAGCGATAGTTCCCTTATATTACTTGATACGAAGTATGCACATTGCAACAATTATAGATATGGCATAAAGAGGCACAACAAAGGAAATACTAACTCAACTTTTGGAATTAGAAGAAGACAAAATCATAGTTGGTTTCCATGAGGAGGTACAAAAAGAAAAGGATAAATCCTGGTATGACAGACATATTAAGAAGAAGAAATTAAAATTAGGAGATATGGTTCTCCTCTATGACAATAAATACTTGCAACACAGAGGGAAGTTCATGATGCATTGGCTAGGGCCATTATGAGATAAATGTTTTCACATATGGAGGTGTTGTGCAGCTAAAGGACTTAGAAGGAAAGGAAATGAAAGGAAAGGTGAATGGTAGTTGACTGAAACTATATAGGGACAGTGGACCTACCAACCCTCAGTAATCACAACGAAGAAAGTAGAATTGTACATAATGTATATAGTAGGAAGAAAAATAAGAAAGAGAAAAGAAAAAGTAGAAAAAGAAGAAAAACGTAGAAAAATGAGAAAAAGCCAAAAAGAAGTAGACAGATCAGTGGTCGAGAGATATTTGGAATGTTGAAAATGAAATTGTGTAGAAGACAGTAAATTGGTGTGACAAGAAGTGAATATATTGTGTGCAGGAAAACTAGGATAGAAGAAAAGTCAAGTGCGCCAAAGAAATACGATGGTAGAAAAATACTATGCACCAGAAAAATGAAATAAGTTGGAAAAAAAAAATTGGTCACTGTTGTTACAGGAGAATCCCCCTACGGACAAGTGGATTTCCTCTTGGATGTTAGAACCCTAAATCCAAGACAGAAAGTGATATTATGGACACTAGCATTCCTTTATCATAAATCTAAACTATCAAAGAAGAAGAGGGAAGAATGGTAAATACCTCTTTACCGACATTTGTCCTTGCTCACTCTGGGCTGATCTTGATCTCCAAGTTTAGTTGAAGGTCATGTGATACAATGAGCAATAACAAAAATAATAACTAATCTACTATGATTAGCTTCATGATGAATCTACGAAAGAGACAAGTGCATATACACAAACTTTAAAAGAAATAGGCCAAGAATGAATTTATATTAATGAGAACAAAGTGTTACTTACATCCGTAGATGTAGTGCAACAACTTCACCAAGCTCCCTTTGTCCAAACCCTTTCTCAAATAATCCACACACAGAATGTTGATGCTTCAATGATATTTCCCTTATGATATCATAAGTTAGATGCTTTACAATGTCTCTCCAATTCCCAATACCACTTATGAGATCATAAGTTTGGTATCTCTCTCTCTATCCATGTACTGTATGTTGCCTATGAGATCATAGGTTTCATACTTCCAATATTTTCATGTACCTTTCACCATGAGAAGGTCTCCTTATATAGGCTTTGATAGGCCCAACTACTTGAGAGATATTTGGGATAAGTTGAGGATTCCTCTCCTTCAATTGTGGATCTTCCCTAAGATCATGCCTTGAATTCATATTCGAATCCAACCAACTTCAGAGATTGAGGGGATTCTTCCCTGATTTATCTCAACAAACCAAAATTCGATCAGGAAGGGTAGCGCTCCCCCAAAAGGGTGTACAAATAATTTCAATGCTACCCCAAAGAAGTCTAGGGAGCATCAGCACTCCCTAACAGTGGGTAGGGGAGCACTGCCTCCCAAAAATCATTTTTAAGTAGTTTTTCAATGGCAAAAGGCTTATACTCCTTGTCAAGTGATTTCTCCTCTTCAAAACCAGTATTTGAGGTGTCTTAAGTGTCCTTATGATGTCATTAGAGGCACCAAATAGGAAATATGGCAGTATGATGTTTTTGACACTTGTGGTCAAGATGCAACACCTGCGGGCAAGATGCGACACTTACAACACTTGTAATGACGACACTTGCGACACTATTGAAGTGAGTAATTTTGATGTGTAACAGATTGCCCCCTAAAGTGCGAAGTTAGAAGACAATGATGATTGAAGTACTTTGTATAATTTTTCGAGCAAGGGTATGGACGTGGAGAACCTGGTAGAAGATGCACACAACCATTAAACAAATATTATGACATGTTTCAAACCCAAGGCAGGGATACCTATGCTTGTGTGATAAAGACGTTTTCAGGTATGGCCGCCATAGAATACACTGCGGATCCATAATTATATTGAAAAAAAGTATAGCCACCAAACATACAACATGGATCTATACTTCCATGACATGAACTGATCATAGCCACGAAAAATACACTGTGGATCTATGAGATGACAAGACACAACCATGGACCAATACAAAGTGGATCTATGTGATAGTATAGGTGCCAATATTCAAGAGAAACTCCGTTGCAACTTGGGTAAAGTATATATCAGAGTGAATGACTCAACCCAAGGTCTTCTTACCAATCCTAATGTAGTACAAATCTAACCATGTGAATAGATGTCCTGATGTTGAACATGGCAGAAACCACTTGATTACCGGTCATTGATGTAAACTGTTAACAAGCACGAGGGAAATCACCATTGATGTCAATGATTCCCAAGGTACCCTAGTACATTCCAGCAAATGTGAATAGATGAGATGAAGTAGAACATACGTGGAATCATCCGATCAGAGTTCAATGATGTAAACCTACTGTCAGACGTGAGGAGGCCTGCCATTGAGGCATGAAGGTCCCAAAGTACTAACTGGTTTCTAAGTCTATATCCTGGATAATGTGATGAAGTCGACACGAATAGACTTGTCAAAGGAGGGCCTTGATGTATCCCACATCAATGACATGGAACAAACATAGAGATGTAATTGGTGGATCAAATGAACTTGGACTGACACAGGTATTGAAACAGGATATTTGTGATGACTGACTCTCGAGGCAGATACTTCCCTTGAACACTGAGGCAGAACAGCAAAAACATGACATGGACCAAAAATGATGATACAGAGGGCACTATGAATTTCGTCAGGTGACCTAAAGGAGTAAGGAAACTCAAAGGATTTGTTCAGTGTAGAGGTTCAACAGATTGAAATGCGTGCAAAGATAAAATGTCGTGTTCAACGGTGACTGTAAGATCACTAGTAAAGTTTTCAAAAACTGCTTGGCTTGCTTCTTTCAATTTTTTCTCCCATCCAAATAGACGAGTACCTCTTTTTGGTTTATCGAGCTCAAGGAGGGTAACACATGCTTGATATAACTTACCTTTGGTAAGTTCCTCTTCCTTTGTTTAACGAACTGGAAGAAGTAAGGGTTCGATCCCATATGGGCCCTTCAATGTATGATCGTTTAATGAGTTCAGAGAAGGTAAACTAGGTTGTTTTTCATATTTAGAGAGTCGGAAAATGACTTAAATACGACTCCAATGTGGTCCTTTTTCGTAATATTAGTCTCACGAGGCCGAAAAAGAGATAAATTATCACTCGAAAGACTCCCTTTCAAACCTTTTAATGAGTGGGAAAGGAACCAAGATCACTCGACAATATTTTCATGTTTAGAGAGTCTAAAAAGAGCTTAAAGATGACTCCAGGGGGTTCCTTTTTTGTATAACCTTTATGAGTTCGAAAAAGTGATAAAATTCTACTTGGTTACATTCTCATGTTTTTATGAGCATGAGAAAGAACAAAGACTAAGATCTGTATGCCCCCATCTTGAAAAGTTAGTGGCTTAACTCCAAAATGATAATCAAAGTCCGGAGACATGGCCCCGAAGCTTCAATTCATTCATCGACTTTGAGGTTGTCACCAATTTCTATACTATATGGAGAAAAAAGATACAGGTGGATGAAATGAAGGCTCAAATACGAGACCTGACGAAAGACTCGACTTGACATCTACGAGATCTGGCGAAAGACTCAACCTGAAAGGAGAGGTGATTGTTTCATTTTTTAATGAGCTTGACACAGGAAAACAACTATTCTCAAGGCCCTAGGTTCAATCCCCAGATTTCTATTTCATTTTTTAATGATCTTTTTACAGAGAGGAAAAACTATGCTCATGGCCTCTGTTTCATTTTTTAACGAGCTTGCTACAGAAAGGAAAACTATGCTCGTAGCCTCTGTTTCATTTTTTGACGATCTTGCCACAGGGAGAAAAACTATGCTCATGGCTTCTGTTTCATTTTTTAACGAGCTTTCCACATAGAAGAGAAACTATGCTCATAGCCTATGTTTCATTTTTTAACGAGCTTTCCATAGAGAGGGAAACTATGCTCGTAACCTTTGTTTCATTTTTTAACGAGCTTGCCACATAGAAGATAAACTATGCTCGTGACCTCTTCTTGATCATGGCTTCCAAGAGGATAATTCTATGGAAGGAAAACATGTCAAGGGACAAAACTTATTCATGGCTTCCAAGAGATCTTCACTGGATGGAAGAAGAATGCTCTAGAAGGAACACATGTCGAGGGTCTCTTCAAGGGTAAGGAGATCCATCTCCAATAGCCCTACCAAAGAGATCACCATGTCAAATACCGAATCCAAATCATCAGAAGTTGAAGTCATGGGATACATCGCCACATAATTGACTTGTGGCAGGGGTGATATCGACTGCATATAAGACCCAGTGAGGGAGGTTATTGGGTTCATGGTCAAGTTAGGGCCAACAAACAAAATTTGATCAATAGTCACCATTCTTCCATCGTGCGAGAAAGATATCACACAAAAAAGAGTGGACACAATAGCTTTCATGGCATAGACATAATCTTACCCAAGGAGTAAATCGAAATCCAAGGGGTCCTGGACTACCATAATATCAATAAAGATTGTTTTCCCTCCCAAAGTTACCGTTAACTGAGGAAGGATCCCTAAAGGGTGACTGGTTTTTATGTTGAAAGAGAACAGAGTCCAGGTAACTGGCACAATCTTAGGATAACCCAAAGCTTTCCAAGCAATAGAGGACAAAATACTAACGGAAAAACCTTCATCTATCAGCGTATGAGGAACGTTCCGACTAGAAACCTGAACTGGAATCTTAAAAGGAATGTGAGAGGGGAGACGAGGTTTAGTTAGCCCACCCCAATAAAAAGGGATGGCCTCATTACTTGGAGGGGTTTTTGCAGGATTAGGAGAAATGCCCCCGGACATGGTAGATCTTGTATCAACGAGAAAGACGTGGGAAGAATCAGGTTTACTCTATAACAGGAGAGTAGGATCGATCGATGATGAGATAGGATCAACCACCTTGGAACTCTTCATAGGAAGAGTGGAATTGATCGATGCTCTAACCGTAGCAACCAATTTAGCACTCTTCGGATGAAGGGTGGGACTGATTGATGAATGGACTAGATCAGTCACTTTAGCACTCATCAGAGGAGGAGTGGGATTGACCGATGAAGTAACCGAAGCAACCACTTTGACACTTCTCAAAGGAGGAGTGGGATTGACCAATGGCGGAGTCGAGTCAACCACTTTGACACTCTTCGGATGAAGGGTGGGACTGACCAATGAAGGGACTAGATCAATCACTTGGGTTTCACTTTCCAGATGAAAAGTGGGGTTGACCAATGACAAATCTGGATCATCTACTTTGGTGAGTGGTTCAACCGAGGATGAAACTAGATTGACCACCTAATCAACCGGATTAACTGGGGATGGAACTAGATTGACGAGTCCATCAACTAACGATGGGTTGGGGGAAAGCCTATGATATCCAGCTGGAAGTTGAATCTTTTCCAAAAGAGAAGAAGCCTCATCTATGCGAGGAAAAAGGTGAGAATAATGATCACCTTTCCATAACATACAAGGGAATTTGACACTTGTCTTCTTCTTACCAACCTTAACGTCACTAGTTGATAGGGTATCACTGGAATGGCTAGCAGGGGCTAATGATGTGGAGGACCATACTTCTAAGACCTTGGGAATACCATGGAAATCCCTCAGAAAATGGTCACCCTTACAAAGACTTCAAGGGAATTTGGGTTTCAGATTCTTCATTTTAACCTTATCTACCTTATCAACACTCCCAATACTTAACAGTAGCTAGTTTCTTAGATCCAACATTTGATGTAGTTGGAGGCTTGGTCCCTTTCTGGTTCTTCTTCTTCTTCTCTTTCTATTTCTTCTTCTTCTTATCAATCTAGCTACTTGCTTGAGAGATTTCACTAGGAAAAGAAGGAAAAATGGAAGGAGACCTGACAGGTGAAGAAGGAGAAATGTCGACATGAGGTTGATGTGTGGGCGGTGTGCTTACATATGAAGCACCTGCATTCGAGATGACTGGAGTGGAAAACAACCATACCGATAACCCAATTGTGAGACCTAGAAGGCTCAAAGTAGCAATGTAAGGAGGACCAATGTTTTTGTAAGAAGGAAAAACAAGGGGTTCCCATGGAAAAGGGGTTCCTTCATTGGTCATCCTGAGAACTAACACCATAAAAATAAATCTCCAACCTATATTCTGCTAGGGAGAACAAACAACACACGCTAAAAATCTAGTAAGCAAGCAAGCAAACAAAACATTCTCACAATGAGCACACTAGTTGGTGATGAAATCCAACATTGTGGGAACAAAGTAAGAAGGGGCTGAGATAGAGATGGTGGAAAAGTTACGTTGACGACCTGCTTAACATACTTACACCCTGGTGCAAGCTCCCACACATAATCGTGGGTATACCCTCCAAGGATCCCGAGTGAGTCTGGCCAACGTCGATTCCAGGTACCGTCAAGACTTTCCCCTCCACAGTCACCTCATGTAAATACCCTAAAGAGATAGGCCACTAAGGTTACCAACTACAACAGTGATGTCTGGGGAAACAGTCAACAGTCCGATCCACGTACAAGCGTAGGGTATCTAGCTCGAAATCAACTTGAAAGGCTTCCACTCATCATTGTGGGTATACCTTCAAGTGACCCCCATAATACACACAATATCTACACTAAGACCAACAAAGCAGGGTGAGTAACTCTACTAGTCTCAATGTGACCTCAGGTTTGACCCTTGTGTGAGAACGGCTTCCGAGGACAAAATGTATCAATTGGATTTCACCGCTCCCTAACACAAGATTCTATGTTTGTTTGCAGCTTTGTAAATTTATCTTTCACACCTATTCCAAATCCCTACAACTAATCTAGTGTAGGTTTTCTACCAGAAAATGTAAAAATGTCTAATCAATTTTAGTTTAGCGCTTGATTTTTAAGGTTTTTGTTACTCAAAAGGAAAATGGCAGGGACAATATGGTGTTTTGACTGACTCGAAAGGTAGGCAAAGAGATGAATATGCAATCTTTTCATTTCGATGAAAACTATGCTATGAGAAGGAGAAAACATTCATCATTTCAGATGCACAATGTCCCAAAATGTCAAAAAACATGCAATTCCACTACTTTAAATGCAAGCATTCAAGGAAGACAATAAAATGTGAAGAAGAATCCAAGAAAAGATAGGGAGAATACATAAACCACTCAAAACTTAATTTCTTGGGAATATGACCTCAAAGATCAAAAGGAAATGTGCATAGACCTTTGAATTTCCTCACAAAAGCTTCCACTCAGTCAGATAAATGAGAAGAAAATAGTAAGTTGACTCTAAATCAACAAAGACAAAGAGTGACTTCTATGTAAGGAAGAAAAATGTCAAAATTCCAAACAAAAGGTGATCAATTCTTAGAAAGAAGAGTGTTAAAGGCCAAATCAAGGATGTATTGAGATGATAAGACTTTGAGAAAGTGCCAAAAACAAAAAGTGAACCTTAGAGAAGGAAAACCTAAAGGATTTTGCATATAAAAGGGGCATCGCTCTGGTGTAAGGGGAACCATAGAATTCCAACGCTCTGTGTAAGCCTAGTAGGGAGTGCCAGTGCTTTGGTAGCAAAGGTAGGGGGTGCTGGCCTCTAAAAAAATCAGAAAAAATGCCCAGAAAGTCAAAAACTCAAGAAAAATCAGTCAATCAACTTGAAGGTGATGAAATCAAGAGCCAATCAATCATATCTAAGAATCAAATATAGTATTAATAAAATAAAAAAATGAGCAAAAGTCAAACAAGATCTAGTAAGGAAAAACTCAAAGGTCCTCCCCAGTGGAGTCACCAATTTCTGTTATAGGAGAATCCCCCTGCGGACAAGTGGATTTCCTATGGTATGTTAGACCCCTAACTCCAAGACAGAAAGTGATATTATGGACACTGACATTCCTTTATCATAAAGATAAACTATCAAAGAAGAAGGGGGAAGAATGGTAAATACCTCTTTATCGACGTTTGTCCTTGCTCGCTCTAGGTTGATCTTGATCTCCAAGTTCAATTGAAGGTCCTGTGATACAATGAGAAATAAAAAAAATACTTCCTACTCTACTATGATTAGCTTCATGATGAATCTATGAAAGAGACAAGTTCATATACACAAACTTTAAAAGAAACAAGTCAAGCATGAATTTATATTAATGAGAACAAAGTGTTATTTACAGCCATAGATGTAGTGCAACAACTTCACCAAGCTTCAATGTTGATGCTTCAATGATATCTCCCTTATGAGATCATAATTTAGATGCTTTACAATGTCTCTCCAATTCCCAATACCACTTATGAGATCATAAGTTTGGTATCTCTCTCTCTATCCATGTATTTTATGTTGCCTATGAGATCATAGGTTTCATACTTCCAATCTTTTCATGATCCTTTCACCATGAGAAGGCCTCCTTATATAGGCTTTGATAGGCCCAACTACTTGAGATATCTTTGGGATAAGTTGAGGATTCCTCTCCTTCAGTTGTGTATTTTCCCTAAGATCATTCCTTGAACTCATATTCAAATCCAACCAACTTCAGAGATTGAGGGGTTCTTCCCTGATTTATCTCAAAAAACCAAAATTCTCTCAGGAAGAGTAGCGCTCCCCCAAAAGGGTGCACAAAGTGTTCCAACGCTCCCCCAAAGAAGTTTAGGGAGTGTCGGCGCTCCCTGACAGTGGGTAGGGGATTGTTGCCTTCCAAAAATCATTTTTAAGTAGTTTTTCAGTGGCAAAAGGATTGTACTCCTTGTCAAGTGATTTATCCTCTTCAAAACTAGTCTTTGAGGTGTCTTAAGTGTCCTTATGATGTCGTTAGAGGCACGGCATAGGCAAGATGGAAGTATGATGTTTGTGACACTTGCGGTCAAGATGCGACACTTGCGGACAAGATGCGACACTTACAACACTTGTAATGATGACACTTGTGACACTACTGAAGTGAGTAATTTTGATGTGTAACAACTGCAAAAATAAGGCATGAAATGAATATTTATGACAGTGGAAGAAGCGTGCCCGGTAAGATTTGGATCATTTATGACAACACTATAGAAGAAAAAATCATGTCTGACAAGCCACATTGTGACTTCGAGTAAACACGGAGATAAGGAGTAGGAAGCTATGAGAGAACAAGTGATTTAGAAGGCATTCACTGAGAAGTTTGAGAAAACTGACATATATTTGGGCAATATGGCACCTCCAAAGGTCGGAGCTCCTAGTAGGACAACGAGGAACACACATAACAGTACAAGTTCATCACAAGAGCCAACAATAGAAGTGAGAAACCCTATGCAACCATAGGGAGTGGTGGATGTGGACGCCATCCCTTCCTCGGTCATTGAACCAGTGAGCCCTACAATAGTGGAGGAGCAAGATTTATCCCCTAAGATAGAAAAAATGCAGATTGATCCACAGGACATGAAAGAGGAGAAAAAAATGATGAAGCAACCCAACGTGGAAACAGTCCAACCAATAGATGAAATAGATGAGGAAAAAACTGAGTCCAATGATATGAGGGTTCAATCTAGCATAGATCCAAGACATCAGGAGAAAGTACTAATCAAAGAGATCATGGGCTAGTAGGAGTCTGACATAGAAGAGGAAGAGGAAGAGAAAATGCACCAGGAGGCAGGACCCTCAAGGGTTCCAGAAAAGGGGAATGAAAAACAAACATTCCATAGGTCATCATGCAATAAACTATAGGTAACTCTTGTGTTACCGCACATACCAACAGTAGTACAAGTTTTACCATATTTTATAGGATGCGTAGATAAATTGCGTTATAGGGAGAACGATGTAAAAGACAAAGAAAATTTTATGGAATTCAAGAAGCAAGTATACATGGAGAGCAGAGGGGTCAGTGCAATGGGAATACCAATAATTGAACCAAAACAATGGATAACAATTTTATATAACACATGAGTAATGAACCTTCTAGAGATCCCCCATTTTGGAAGGGGTAAGGATGTAAATAACTTCGTCAAACAGTTACTGGAAGTAATTCGTGGAGGAATTATATGGTTGGATACACAAGTCTCAATTGACGTGGACTTAATTGTAAAACTAATAGGTCTTCCCATAGATGGTGAGAAACCTGCACAGTATAGATGACAAGACCAAGGATAAATCCTTGGTGGAGGAAATGAAGAAACACTATGGAACAGAGAGAGGATCTAGGGGGATCATCATAAAAACAATCAGCAAACCTATGACGATATTAGCAACAAAACTTATGGCATGTAAATTTCTAAGGAAGTGTCGCAAATAAGAAGTTCCAACATGGGTAATAGCAGCAACCATGTAGTGCATGAAGGGAACTTTACTGAGCTGGAGTCCATATTTTTTAAACCTATTTCTGGATGATTGCATAGACGCCCAATATTTAGGAATGGAGTTTCATTACTCATGGATGATAATTCTTATTTCATTAGTGGGATGGAAACACCCCAAATACAACATGTTCTGTCAGAGAACCAGAAAGTGTCGCGTATCACAGTACAAAATATTGTGGCACACAAGTGTCACAAGGTAAATACAACCAAACTCCAACATATTTGTGACATATTTGGAATAAATACAGGAAAAGGTGGTCAAAACTTGGAGGATCCCAACTGAGGTGGCAGAGGAATACAAGAATATAGCCAAATTCAAAGAATCAAGGCACAATATGTGGATCTGGGAAAAAATGGATCCAAAGAAGGAGTGGTTGCAGATGAGATATTGCGTCACAACAGAGGAAGTACAATGGGAAATGAAGGAATGGAAGGAGGAATGGAAAGTTCCAATGAATCGAGAAAAAGACAAGAAACCATCAAAACAGAGATCCTCAAAGAAGAAGAATGCCCCAGTAGGAAACACATGAAAAGAAATAGTGCAACCGACGCAGACAGGGGGGAGAGCAAAAACAAGAACACTTAGACAGAAAAAGGTAGATTGGGTGTTGGAGGAGCACATAACAATGTAGGTGGTAGAGACCCTAACAAAAAATAGTGTGCAGGCTATGACACAAGTATATTCACTCACAAAAAAGTTCCACGAATTGGAGAAATATGTATGGGAGGCACACACTTCCTGAGTGGCTCAGGACGAGCCACAAGTTAGTCTTGGGGGCCTGCTAGAGCAGGAAATTTTGGGGTTCAACGTAGTAAATAAAGACAAGAGATATGGAATGGACAAAAGGAATTAGCACATTCCAGGAAAGAATTAAAAATAGTGCAACAAAGGTAAAAGGAAGCAACATGATAGGAAAGAAGGAAGATCAACACAGAGTCAAAGCAAGGAACGGTTGAATCGAAGACAAACTGCACGAAAGACAGTTAGAAAGTGGACAAGTTGAGTCCTCTTATAATTAGGATTTTGAGTCATAATGTAAGGGTTCTTACCCATTTTTAATATAAATAGAGGATGTATGAGGTATTTAGGGGGAATCAATTGAGTGTAATTATGTGAAGAACCTACTTTTGGAGAAATTTTGAGTCTTGAGTTGAAGTATCTATTTTGTTGAGAGCTACAGAGTTCAAATGGAGTCAGTGTTGAGATCTTATTGATGGTCAGGTCGCAAACTATGGAGCTTGGTGTGATGTTGTTCAGCCTCACCAGTACTAAACCCATGATGTAATGCACGCAGTGCAAGACCTTTTTTTGATAAAGAATAATAAGAAGAAGCAAAAGAACTTTTTGGATGTATCCCAAGGGGGGGTGAACCATGGTAAAAATGTTTTCCCTATGTATGTCATGCTAATTTTATATGCTTTATGATGAATGACTGGATATATAAATGCATGTGTTAGAGTTTATTAATAGTGTTGGACACACCTACCACACTTAGAGGGGGGGTGAATGAGTGTGGGGCTCTTTTTCCCAAAACTTCCCTCTTTCACAAAAACTCATCAATTAACATTCAACATTTATCCATTACCCATTGCTCTGATTTATAAACAGTTAGATGTAGGCACATATCAGCAACATATATCAGCAATATATCATCAACAAGTCATCATCACAATGAACACAAAGAACACAAGATGTATGTACAATTTTCTTTTTATTACGGACTACAATCCTTGGGTTTATCAACAACA